>WWET01000121.1:868742-879349 GCA_011038615.1 Limnodynastes dumerilii | reverse complement strand
GGAGTAACTAATTTCAAGCACTTAAGTCTGGATCCAGTCCTATAATACTAATCACCTTTAGCATATATCAATAAAGATTGTATATGAAAATATATATATATATATAAAATTTTGTGTACCAGAGGACCCTCAGTCCAAAGCAATGAAAGCACAGCCTTTTCAATATTCAACATAGTGTAATTTTAAAACACAAATAGTATTTACTGAAAACTGATGAAAATGTCTGCGTACCAGACAGCAGTAAATAGCATATAAATGTCATTTCCCTGAGGAAGTCTGAGGGGGTTCATTGTGCCCCATGGACGAAACGCGTAGGAAATTGCTACTTCTCACTGCGATACCTGCTGCTTACACAGAAGGGTTCCCGGCATCAGCGATTTTCTAGATCCGCAGGAGGTGAATCATTCTCATCTTCTGAGGACTTTGTTAAAAGAACTTCAGAGCAGATAAGCTGTACATTGATGTGGGGAACATTATATGGAAGAATCAATGGGTGTTATGATTTGATATTGGAATTACAACTTTATGACCTAAACACGTGTAAGGAACATATCAAAGATGTGCTCCCCCATACCCCGTTTGGAAGAATAGCAACATTGTTTAGTAAATAAGGTTATAAACACCATTTTTACATTTACAAAATAATACACATTTCAACGGTAGGAATATTTTATAAAACTCAAATACTGCATAGCTTTTTGTTTAATCTATAAATAAGAGTTGAGCTAAGAAACTTCACCTCTCAATTGTAATTTAACTTTCACAGTTTAAATTCACCTCCGCTTGCAGTTTAACATGGTATTCCTCAGGTCTACACTTGCACCTAAAAAAAAGGTGTAAGTGCAGCTCTGGATCAGCAAAGTTGCAATGGAAATTTAGTATTGGTAACAAGGGTATAGCATGCTTGCATTCCAACCTCAATTAAACTAGTAAACTATTTACAATTTCTTCTGTACCTGTGAGCAACTTGTAAAACTTAGAGAGGGACAAAAACAAATAAGAAGCAAGAGATAGACTTCCCCAAGTCATGTGTTTGGGGTTCAGCCTTTTTCTCAGCAGCCTCTAACTAAAGAGAAGAGAAATATATACTAATCTTTTATTATGTTGCCATTTGCTTAAAATGAAATGTTTATTGTGCTACCAGCAATTGACAAAACATTTGTATGCAAAGAATAAAGTGAGAATGCTTTTTAAGTATTAATGGGGGTGCAAATCGCTTCTCGGGCTTGGCAAAGATCAAGGGATAGATTTACTAAACTGCAGGACTACAGCCCCAGGCCTCCATCTGAAAATAGGCCCCCACACACTGCCCACATGGCCCTCAATCTGGCCCTGGTTTGGAAAAGTGGAGATGTTGTCCATAGCAACAAATCAGATTCTAGATCTCATTTAACTATTACATACTAGAGCATGTCAGCTAAAATCTGATTGGTTTCTATGGGCAACATTTCCACTTTTCCAAACCTGTAGCTTAGTAAATCTGGCCCCAAGTATAGTATCTGTTTTGGAGGAGGGGATGGGAGCCCTTCTGATAGGCAGAGATGCCTTGGTCCTCTGGTCATTGTTCTGAGGATGCTTTGAAAGCCAGGAAATATGTGCCTGGAGGTGTATTAAACACACTCACATAGTGACATAGTTAGGCACTGTTTCTACCGCTCATGGTTTTTAAACACGTCCCCCTTTTGGCTTGGCAGGAGATTATTTTATTCCTCTGCCTGGCCATTAGGCTGAGGCCGTACACATCTGGCACGCTTTATTTTCCCTATTGTTTGCCACCTTCACTTTTGTGTCACTTTTTCACAAAATGATGGGTTTGGGTACATTCTTATGGGCTCTGAGTTCCTGGGGTTATGTGGGCCTGTGGTTTCTTTCCCCCCGCCGCACTACTGCTTTTCAAATATTTGGCAAGAGGGAGAAGCACAGTTGTCGTGCCCTGGATGACCCTTTATGGTAATCCCAGAAACAGGTTTAAGGGACCCCTTTGCTTCGGTCCCACTGACCTTGTTTACCCTAATGGTCATTACTGGCAGGGATATTTGGAGCTCTTCTTTTTGAGAGAGGGCTTCAATCTGACCCCTGTACACCTTATGTCTAAAATATATAGTATGCTGGGAAAAGTATGTAACACAGATTTTTTTTTTAAATAAGAATTATGTAAAAAGCTGAAGAAATATGAATATCCAACACATTGTGAAGCTGGAGGATTGGTATGCACCAGTTTAGGGCTTTACTATCTTTTCTTTGATATATACAGTATTGTTTAAAGCCATTGGAAGTGCCCTTGTTTGTATGGCACTAAAAAAATTTACTTTAGATACTGATTTGTATAAACACTCTATCATCAAAAGCTGGTATAGTTGTATAAGAAGTAACCACCAATCTCTTGAATTATCACTTGCATATCTGGTCTCATAAATGACGGTGAGGAATGATCAGACAGTACTGAGAGGGAACATGTAGGATAGCGGGTCGCAAGTCTGGAAAGCCAGCTTAAAATGACGTTTGTCTTTCATTTATATAATATCGGTGATCCTGGTTGCCCACTATTTAGTACAGGTAGTTTCTTAAATTAATAATCTAGGGCATCATTGCAAAGATCCACGTTTCTTAGAAAATACCCTTTTAAATGTAGGATCTATTTGAAAGCCTTGTGCATTTGCAAGATGTCTGGTAGTATTTGTATGAAATATAATCCTGCTTCTTAAGACAAAATGTTAGTCACTTTCTGGAACTATTGGCTACACTTTGTTCGCAAATTAACCACATTTGTGCTGTTAATTTCATGTTTCACAAATCACCTGCTTGATCTTCTATCACTTTACACTACAAGATTTGATATAACCTACCTGCTGTTGCTAATGCAAACTACTTCCTACCCCCTTTACTGCTGACATTTTGATAGATACAATTAATACTTTTTTTTCATGGGAACCAGGTATGCTCTTTTTTCTAAAATAATATAATTGGAGTTATGGTATAAAGCTGCCATCACTCCTCCTCCAACATGTTTAATCTAAATTGAGATTAGAGGTAGCAGTTTTGCATCTGTTTCAAACAAGCTGTTTCATTCTACAGGTCTTTTCAAAAGCATTTTTTCTCTCCATCACTATTGCATTAAGTAGATGTTCTGCAGATAAAGGTGCTTAACATAATCCTCTTGAGATAAAAAATCCCTCATCTGTTCACAAGTGACTGTTCTTCTAATTGCAATCATTTAATTTTTTGTGTGGTGGTGTTATTACCTAGATACATCGCTATAAACCTTTTTGTATTTTAATATGTATATTTAGAGTACAGTCAAATAAAATGGGACTTTAAAGTGGGTTTCAAACCGGTTTAACTTTTGCAATCAGTATCTTTAAAGTAGCAAAAAACATACGTTTCCTTATGCAGTGTGCATACAATTTATAAGCACATGTGATACTAAAACATCAGAGGACAATGAGTCTGTAACACATTTTAATGGAAGTTTAGTGTGATGTATTTTTAAGTTGTTAATGGGGTGGTCTGTTGATATTTCAAATTAGAGAATGTCCAACTGTGACAGAGATAGCAGGGAAAGTAGAGATAACTGAGCTGTGAATTAATCAAATGTTAAACCTATTTTTTGCCTCTTTGAAGCCCCTTCTAACTCATTAATAGTGATAGATAAGTGGAATAGCCTCCCATCTGAGGTGGTTGAGGCTAACACAGTAGAACAGTTATACATGCTTGGGATAAATATAAGGATATCCTAAATTTCAAACTAAATTGAGAGTAATTAGGGTCTAGGGTCAGTATAGTTTTAAATAAACAAATGGGCAGACTGGATGGGCCATGTGGCTCTTATCTGCCGTTGCTTTCTATGTTTCTATTAATCTGCTCCAAAAGGACCATAGCTCCAAAGAGCTTTTGTGATTCCTTTTGTGAAATACATAATTGTATAGTGGCTTGATTATTGTTGGATTTGGCATCTTCTATTCAAAAACAAACAAACAAAAAAACAATTAACTTTATTTGGTTTAACATTTAATTCTTTGTTTCCTTTTATTGATTATAATCTTTAGAAGTATTGGGGGGGGGGGGGGCAGTCAACCTGAGAATAAGGTTAATGGACCTTATTCACACTTAAGAAGGTGCTGCTTTTTCCGTGTGTATTTTAGGATCGGTTAAACTGTGCATGTGTAGTAATTTTTTTCTGCAAGGTACATTGGGTTTTGGCACAGAAATCCATTAGGCATCCACTCTCATCCAAGAAAATGTGTATAAAATTTAAAGCAAGTGGTACTTAGTCCCTACTCGCCTACGACGCATATATGGCACTACCTCATCAGCATGCTGGCGGGGCAGCGAGAAGGAGGTCTCTTCCTACACATATGGACCTGCCCCAAGATTTTAGAGTACTGGTCCAGGGTGGCAACACTCAGCTCTCAAGTGTTGAATATACCTATTAATAAGTGCCCTTGGTCCTTTCTTCTAGGCTTACCCATTGCGGGGTTAGACAAGGACACGGACAGACTATTGACACAAATTTTACATGCTGCCAGATCCCTCATAGCCAGTCACTGGAAGGACCCTTCCCCGCCCTCCTCCTCACAACTGCTATGCAAAATTTGGCTCCTGTCCTCCATGGAAAACATGTCTGCATATTTGAATAATAGATCCCACATCTTCCTGAAGGTCTGGGCCCCCTGGTTTTCATTGCATTATCCCTCTCAGGTGCAGCTCCCAACTCCTGGACTAGCAGGCCTTCTTTCCTAATTAGCTATTTCCTTCTCCTCACTTCTTACAACTCTGATTGGAAGTGGCTAACATCACAGTATTCCAATTGGTTGTCTGACTGACCCCCCAACTCCACCCCCTCTCTCCTCCTCTGCCTTCCCACCCCACTAATAAAGTAACACACTGTATCATGCCTTCTAAAGTTATGCTTATTATTGTATTGTTATGTTGTTATGCACCACACAACACTTAGCAACAATTTATGTATGTATGTGAATAGCTGCTTTATGTCTCTACCATATTGTTTACTTGTAAAAACCAAATAAAACAATCTTTAAAACAAAAACAAGAAATCCATTAGGCATGGACTTCAGTTCCGTGCTTAGTGAGATAGGTACGAAGGGGCGTGCCAGTCCTCCGTAAGTAGGAAGTTAAGATAAATGGGTGGGGGGAGGCATTTAAATGGCCTATTAAGAGTGAGGTTAAGAATGTACACATGTACTTAAGCACAAATATATACGCACAGAGAGTTAAAGTTGCCCTATGGTAGCGGAAGTCTGTTAAAATTTTTAAGTATGGGGGGAGTGTCATGGGAGTTGCCTTGCCACTTATGTGATACCCGGGTGGTAAGGGCTACAGGTATAATTGATGGTAGTGGATAGATGTGGATTGCAGAGAGGTGCAAGCAATGCAAGAAAATTCAGACTCACTCTTGTACCAGCTTTAATAAAATAAATTTAGTTTTAATAAATATTTTCTCTTTACTTATTACATTTATTTAGAGGTAAGCATAAAACTTTGTTACTTTACCAAAGTGAAACAAGGAAGATTAGCAATTTTTAGACGGTGGCCCTAATATGACAAATTTATACGGTCATAACTAAGCATATATCACGGTTACATTCAAGAAATATTACGTTTGTTAAACGTATCAGATGGAATACTGGCAAGCAAAAGATATAAATCAGTTGCAAGCAGAGAATATATGAAACAATTTCAATTAGTAAATCACAGTCTAGTTTCTTAGTGAACTAAACACATTCATGACTATTATCATTAAATTTTGATATTAGATAAACAAAAAAGTTGACTACTGTTCTTATGCTAAATTACCACTAATCTGAATTTTAAATAATAAATTCTGCATGTAATTAATACAAATACACTGCACCAAACAGATTTTAGACTTATATGGACTATATAATAGAGCCTGTATCTGTGCTAATTAATGCTTCTGACTTTCAGTCTGTCATCTTGGTGATAATACAAATTACACTATAGTCTCTTCTTTATTGCAGTAACACCTCAGACAGTCTCCCACTGTCTCATGAGCTCTCCTTCAGCCCTCTCAATACTCTACACATATTCTCTGCTAACCCAAAAGCGTCTCTCAGCACCTCCTCTGCATTTTTCTGATACCTTCGATATTTTTTCCCCATCACCTCCGTTAAACAATATCTAAATCCGATGCTGCCTCTGTTTACTTCACCACTTTTTTCATAGTTCACCATTATCAGTAAGGCTCTCTCTCTCTCAACACCACTGCTGTCTCCTTTTCTTTACTGCACACTCTCCGGCTCTCTTTCTCTCACTTGTGTTTTCTCCACTGTCTCTGATACCTTTGATGCTCTCAACACCTACTCTCCGCTCACTATCAGCTGTTACACTCTCTTCCAATTCTCCGGCTCTCTCTCTATCTCCCGATATCTCTTCTATCATAACTGCTTCTCCGCTGACACCACACTGCTTCCCGCCATTTTCTCTCACCACACAGCCTTCTTTCTCTGTCTCTTCCCTCATAGCACCAACTGTCGTCCTCTCCTCACACACATCAACACCACCTTCCTTCACTGTCTCCTCACACCAACTGCCACTTAACTCACGCCACCTGCCCGCCAAAACTCTCCTTCCAAACCACCAACCTCGCGCACACCAATCTTCCCGAAGCTTCTCAGGGTTCCCTTGCGCTACACCGCATGCCTCTGTTTACTGGTCCATTGCCAAGCAATGAACCACGCACCAGCTGACTGCCTGCCGGCTCTCTCTCCCCTCCCTTGCGCTGCCTGTAATCAGTCAAGCCTCCTTGCGTACCCTGCACTTTTAGACTGCAAGTGCAGGGGTGCCAAATTTAGGCTTGTATTTTTGCGAATCTGTGCATACTTATTTCAGTCTTAAGTGTGAACACGGTCCAATGTTCTTACCAAATTTAAGTGATTACATTCTTTGAAATAAAAGTATCAACCATACATGTCTATAAACATTATTGTTTATAAGGAGACATACCTGCTCCCTGACTGCTTCTTGAACTGATCCCAGTCTGTGTTTTCCAGGAAATCAGTGCATTTGAATAAAAACAGTTTGTTTTACCCTGTGTATGATGTGTATGATGATGACTTGAATTAGAAGCATAGCTTATTTCTTTTCATTTCAGGTGACAACATTCGAGAATTTCTGCTTAGTCTCCGATACTTCCGAATTTTTATTGCATTGTGGAACATTTTTATGATGTTTTGCATGATTGTGTAAGTATTTCTACAAAAAGATGACTGAGGAAAAAAATATATTGATTTATTTTAAATAAAAAAATTTAGTGAACATTTGTTGTTTTTAAAATAAATGGAGAAAACATCAAAACACCTGGTAATAGTTTTCTCAAAGCATGGTGAGGTTTGTTTGTTTGTTTTATTTTGCATGTTGAATACTCCTGCAAACAATGAAATTATATAGAATGGATTTCCACAATGATATTAACTTACTTTCTCCTCAAAGACTTTTGCATGCTCGTGCTTTGCTTCCTTGTAGAAATTGTTTTTAATTAAAAGAAAATATTTAAATCTGTTTCCTTTAAAGCCATCTTTAATTTAAATTTTGTTAAAGATCACATTGAAGGCACACAAAGCAGCAACTAAATGTCCAAATGAGATTATACTCTTAGGGCCCCATTCAATTAACTTCGCATCGGTGATATTTGAGGTGCGAAGCTAATTCTGCATATTTTTTGGGGGGCGATTTTAATGCGCAACCCATAGAAGTGCACATAAGTTTGCTTCTTTTTAATACCGTATGTGACGACAAAAGGCACACTGCAAGCTTTTTCCTGTTATCGCGGTTAATTAGATCGGGCCTTTAGTAGTGTAAGTTAAAACTAATGCTTAATAACGGTTGTAGTTGGTAAATTTTGTGTGTTATAGAAATGCACTAACATTTTCAGCCTGTTGTTTTTCATAAAGTTTCAACATTTATGCAAAATTTCATACAGCACTTGGCAGAATTAGCATGGTCATTTTTGTGCATGTTTTCTAAGAATTCACCTTTCCCTCGTTACTTATACTGACAAAAGTCCTTAGAACATGATAAAAATCTTAAGAAAAATTAGATCGACTGCACTCTTAAGCAGGGTACACACTGGTTTTTTTTCAGCAGATAATCTTTCCAATCACACAATATAAAGACTGTTTCACCAGATATCTTACCAGTGTGCACTGTCCACAGATCTCCTAAAAGGACACAGTGCACACTTGCAAAAAAACAAAAGAAATCTTTCCATCATTGATCTGGTATATTAGGAGCTCCAAAAGATGAAATCAAAAGATCACAGACCGTTTCAAAAGATTTTTGAGCATATTTGGACAGTACACACTGGTAAGATATCTAGTGAAACAGTCTTTTGATTGTGTGACTGGAAAGATTATCTTTTGAAAAAGCCCCAGTATGTACCTGGAAAATAATGATCTTAGTGCACTCAAAAGTCTGTAAAATAATAAATGGTTTCAGAAGACCAGTGTGTACCCAGTCTGAAACTAATGTGACCTGGTGACAAGGTTTTTCCTTAGTTTACCTTAGTAATCTGAATCCATGTGTAGCTAGGACAAATGCATGTTACTTATTCACTTAGCTATTCCATATGAATAGCATGACACTTTATCTACATTACACTATGTACATACAGTTATTAACTTTGTTCTATTCTTCTTTTCAGGTTATTTGGTTCATGAATGCAGTCGTGGGACTCCATGAAAAATTCTCTTTTGGCTATGCTAATTTTCTAAATATTGCCTTTCTGTAAACCCAATTCTCTATTTCTATAGTGAGCTCCAATGTCTAGCTTGTTTTCTAAATTCTGGCTGTCAGTATACTTGTATATAAGGGACAATTTTGAAACTTGGAGAATTCTGTAGTTTAAAAAAAATGTTTCAAATGACTTGGACTTTGAAGAGGTTAATACATATTGGCTTTTGTCAAGAACAGAAATGTTAAATGTAATTGTTTGCGTGATGATCAGAAATAGCATGTGTCTTATGTATTAGAAACCTTTTTTGTGAGTGGTGAATTTTGAGCAGCTGTAATGTTAATTAGTAAAGAATGTTCCATGAATATATGCCCTCTGTCTTGTTATTTTGATATCCATCTAAGTGTGTGTCTATCTGTGCCTAGATATTTCTGCCATTTCTGATCATTCTAAAAGGAAAATTGCAAACAAAATATTGCAGTAAAGACAACTTGGTTTGTATAATGAAATGTGTATGTGTGTTTAGCTAGAGAGCAGAGGTAATTAAGAAAGTTTTTTTTTCTTTCATTTAGAATTACCATTTTCTCCAAAAATTTGGAATCAACAATGAAGTGAACAGACCTTAAATGATATGCATTGCTTCTGTTTTTAAAGAAGGTTGCTGCTTTTTGTTGCTGAATAGGCAATTCATTTATAGTTCATTTCATTTGTGCTGTAATGTCATAAATATTAGTTATTAATTAAAATATTACAGATTTGACTTCTGTTAATCACCATTAATTTCTGGGATTGAGATGCATCAGTGACTTATTTATTTTAAATGTAAATGCCCTGTCAATCAAACACTAGTGGAGTGTTGTTAACAATTCCATTGTTTTGAACAGATCACATTTTGTTAAAGTGAAATTATATTATTTTGTTAATCTTGAAACTGTTGAACTAGATATTACTTACACTAGTGAGGTGAAACAAAAATGTAGTGGAGCTCAACATGTGTATTGCCTAGGTTGACTATTATCTCCTAAAATCATTTCTTCAAATTAATGGTAGCCCAATCATCAAAATACAATATAGCTTGGATGAATATGATGATTTTTTGTGATCTGTGTGTGATATTTTTCTGCATTGGTGGGTGTTGAAGGGGTGTGGGTCCCCGTCGCAAACAGCCCTATCAAAAAGGAACTGGCTGGGAAATCGATTTCTTCTACCTCGCAGAGGCAAAGCAATCGATTTCTGGAGCACCGAACACGGTGCTCCAAATGGTAAGTATTCCCAACCTTTTCCCTAATCCATACCCTAACCCTGTCCCTCCCATCCGCTCTAGCCTGACCCTAACCCTAACCCTCCCTTTCCCACAGCCTGATCCAAACCCTAACCCTCCCCTTACACTGTCCTTACCCTAACCCTCCCTTTCCTGGAGCCTAACACTAACCCTCCCCCTAACACTTAAAGTCCCCGGAGAGGTTAGTCACATCTCCTGTGGCGGATCCAGCAGTATACCGATGGGCACACGCACCCATGCTGAAAAAGAAAATCTAAAATGGCTGCTATTTGAAATAGAGACAGCCGAAAAAGAACTTTCGGCTGTCTCTACTTCTGAATGACAGCCATCATAGTGGGGACTCCCACCGTTGTTGAAGACAGATTTAAATTTAAATAATTATATACAGAACTATATTATGCTCTGGCATATAAATAATAAGCAGAAAGTACTAAAATATATATAATATATAAATTATTTGGCTGGTATCTGTAGATTGTCCAGTAAAATGAGTATCCAGCACTATCTATACACTCTGGGCCTGATTCACAGATGCAAAGGTTTTAAGTACATGTGTATCCTCACTTAAATTAAAGCTCCCTCCCATACCACCTCCCCGGCTCATTTAAATCCCCC
>WWET01000121.1:841396-852219 GCA_011038615.1 Limnodynastes dumerilii | reverse complement strand
AGGGGGGGGGCGGTGAGTTATAGCACATAATGAACTCAGGATAAGAATATTTAATATGGGTTTAGGCTTAGTTAAACAAAACTAAGTTTTGTATAGGTAGGTATGATAAACTTTTTAAATTATCTTACACGACATGTTCTGAGAATCACTTCTATGAGAACTTACTACATAAATAAGTGTATTTCATTTAATGGCCTAATCGCACCTTGCTGGTGAATATTACATCTTCATTCTTCAAGCAGCTCTCAAAACCAATCTGAAGGACTGTTGTCTATTTATATATTATGTTTCGGTGTCTGAATGGTACAAAGAAAGGTTTGATGCAATCCCATGGCTTAAAACTGCAGTGATTATTTTTTTATTTTTGGTTTGTTAATCTATGAATAAATATTGTTTTTTTTTTTTAATAAAGTTTGTTGTATAGTATATAAAATACTATATTTGGATATGGTTATGAAAATGTCCTTTTCTCTCCCTACATCCTACCAGGTATTGAAACAAATATTCTATTTTTCTATTTTAGTATAGGGCTTGCTGTTCTCTAATCAATTGCTTGTTTTTTATTTCAGAGTTGCTAACATTGGACCTGACCTGTCACAAAAGGCTTCCAGCATGGAAGTGTGGATCTGTGCTTGAAGCCTTGTACAATTATGAAATGCAGGCATTCCCTGCCTGCAAAAAAAACACTTTTTTTTTTTTAATTCTAGATTGAGCCATACTGTTTGCTAGGAAGCAGTAGAAATTGGCATAGCCTCTCATATTTTAAACACCCCACCCCACCCATTTTCAGTAATAAAAAAACAAAACAAAAAATACATTCAAGCAAACTTGCTAATCTGTAATTACAAAGTGTGTGCAGCTTCTTAAGAAAACTTTTTTTTTTTATTAGAATAGTAACAAGAAGCTGTCAATTGCAGCTTAAGAATGGGTAGGCTGTATATTCTTATCACTGTTTTCTAAAGCCATGACATAACTTATACAAAAATGTTTCATTTGATAAGTCATTGAGCTTCTTTCGATTTTACATTTTTATTTTGACAATAGAAACAAGTGCTGTTACTGCTGCTTGTTTTTAAAGTACGGTAATCCGAACAGAACCTGCTATTCAAAAACATATCTTCATTACTACATGAGCATTCTGTTCTTTTGCAAATAATGCCTATATAAAGATGTTTAGCTACTATTGTTATGAATCATTATAGAACTGTCCTCAGAGTATCAGGGTTTCTATTAGTTTAAATTTTAAAGTTGATATTTATCATACGTATTTTGAAGCTTGGATTGCAACTTAGTTGGTTATAAAATGCACGGCAGTTTTCTATGTAGATAATTATGTTAGTTAACTTAATAATTATGTTAGCTATGTTAAGTTTTGTTAACTTTGGGTCCACGTTAAAGGGTCAGGAACGTTGATGCTTAATAAAGAAATAAATGTGTGGTCTTTTAAAATAATAAATAATTGAAAAAAAGACGACGGTTATCAGTTTAACATATAAAAGATAAACAGTCTGCATCAAAAACTGGTTTTTAGGTTCCAAATTGGACCAAACGGGGGCTAGGACTAGCATTTATGCTATTGGTGTTCTTTTTAAAAACCTAACGTTCGACAATCACAACTTCATAAAAAGATATAGAAAATGTAATTAGCCAAACAAGGTAGAAAAAAAAAAATCACATTCATGACAGAACATTATACTTCTAATGCGTCTGAATGTATTCAATCAAGAGTAAGAAGTAACACGGAACAAGGTTCTTACTGCTGAGCCAGGGTTTGACGAACCAAACAATGCAAATACGGAGAAACAAAAAAAAAAACAATCTTCAATTCTTTAAATAACATTTGCATCATGATCGCCAACTTTGTGTAATAAATGCACTGTGTTTAATGTTATAGTAATAAGAAGCGGAACCAGCTCTACAACCAGACAGAGTAGCCATTAAGCATGTCTGTGATTTATTTTTATTTTTTTTAATAATGCCTTATTACTTGTCAAAACCATACTGTAATATGACATGCCGGAAATGACGATGGTCTTAATTGGATCATCCCAGAGGAAATGGCGTAATTGTGAAAATGCTCTATCCCCTCCCATTCTCTTGACGTCTCCAGTTCCACGTCTTTCTTGTGTGCGAGTCTCGGACCGGTGTGCGGCTTCCCCGGGGGGGAAGAAGGAGAAGGCTTGGGGTCATGGCGGTGGTGACCGGTGCAGGGGACGTTGGACCAGTACCAGTTGCCAATGTAAAGGATGGCGCCCGGGTAGCCGTACTCTGCGTTCTCTGGTACTCGGTGAGCTCCGGTGGAAATGTGGTGAACAAGATCATCCTAAATGGGTTCCCTTATCCAGTGACTGTGTCTCTTTTCCACATACTGGCTATCTGCTGCTTCCTTCCCCCGATGCTCCGAGCATGGGGGGTTCCCCATACCCAGCTCCCCTCCAGGTATTACCGCTGGTACATCATCCCGCTAGCCTTCGGGAAGTATTTTGCCTCGGTGTCTGCGCATTTTAGCATCTGGAAAGTGCCCGTGTCTTATGCACATACTGGTAAGCGCCCAACAGATAAGATAAGATATGGGGGTCGTTGTGAGGGCGATGCTGCAGTGGGGTCGGATATATGCAAGGTGTCCTGGCCTTCTCTATGCAGCTATCTGGGGGGAGGGGATATCATTGACCATTTGCTTATTTTAGTGATATTATATAAGTATGAAATGTGACAGCCCTTCTCTGTTTCTGGATCGTCTGAATATTGTACGGTTATGTTAAGCAATTTGATGGAAAGAGGTTAGCAATATAGCTGTGATTATATCCTCTTAATTCGCTTTGGCCAATCACAAGTTCAGCTAGTAGAAAAAATATTTCAAATGTTCTTAAGTTATCATAAAACTATAATGGTATGAAACTAAGAGAGGAAAGTTACACTTGGGTGATGTTTATTTCAGAGGGTCAAGTTAATTGTATTCTTTGCATGCAGGGATACATTTTTGCTTGCTGCACACAGATGGTGACCAGCTTTACTATCACTGTTATTTAGAGTTGGGATAGGAAACATCACCCCCTCAACTCTCATACTGTTTGCAACCGATGAAATATGACTTCCCTGAAATCAACATGGCTTGGCCAATGAGTAACTTTCCTCTTAATTTCAAACTCCTTAAGTCTGGATCCAGCCCTCTGTAGGTTTGGATACTCCTGTAAAATGTGATTTAATTATGTAGATGTAATTATTTTCTAGGTCTGTAGTTTAGCTGGTGATTTGGATCTTGTTAAACACACTACATGTTAATTGACTTTTTAGCAAAAGAGTATTTACTAACAAACATTAGTTGGATGAATAAAATGATCAAAGCTTGGAAGTCACTTAGCATCATCTACTTTGTTTTCTTAGGTAAATTGGTAAAGTTGTTTTATACCTGGAAGTGTATGGTAAACACCCTAAAGGTATTTTAACATGTTGTTTTGGTTTTTTTTCTTTACTGCATACAATTTAGTCCCATATCTCTTGGCCTCATGGCTTGTTCCCCAAGCCATATGGTTCACAAATGCAAATGAAGATGTACAACGTTTTAAATGTCTTTTATACTATAGAGATTGTGCTTTGTGTGGCATGCTATCATAAGCTAGTATACATTTTATATATGTAAACTAGTTTACAACACATTTCTCTAGCTATATATCATGGTATACTTTATAGCACATCTCCATAAAGAAACCATTTTTTTTTTTGTTAACCGTGGACATCTGCCATTCATTTTGTACTTAAGTTTGAACTATTTTAAGAATGGTTATAAAGATGCAAAGTAGTAGATAAACATCTCTTATACATTTCCACAGCCACTATTACATAACACTTATGTTGTTATTTCTTTAGCTATTTCTAATGGAATTCAAGAAAGCAAAAAGTATTGTGAAGCTCACCTGCCAATACTATTATGGAGCATACCTAATTTCTATATAAATATGACTATGTAACTAGCAATGCATGTGACAGTATTGCACAGGAAGGTCTACTTTAAAGTCTCTGTTTAGAAAAAAAAATATATAAATAGAAATTGTCAGAAGTAATGCTGCTAGGGGCAACCGCTTATTGTCCTTGTTTTTTCTTCCCGTAGTCTCTCTACTTCTGTGCATAGTTTAATGGAGTTTGATGGGAATCAAAATGATTTCACTTCTTAAATTGTGAGAAATCAATTATTCATTTAATGAAACTGAAACAAAAATTTAACATGAAAGTCTTCAATTTGTTCAGTCTGGGAATTGTGGTCTGATTTAATATTAATACCTACCTCCATTATATTTCAGTTAAGGCCACTATGCCGATATGGGTGGTGCTATTGTCGAGGATAATAATGAAGGAGAAACAGACCACCAAGGTCAGTATAGAGTGGAAAAGCGCTACACACTATATTGGGTATTAGCTAATGTATATTGTTTCTGACCTGTGTTTTTAAATCTTTACTCAGGTATACGTATCCCTAATTCCTATTATAGGAGGGGTCCTGCTGGCCACAGTTACAGAAATATCATTTGACATGTGGGGTCTAATTAGTGCTTTGGCTGCAACACTCTGCTTTTCTCTACAAAACATTTTCTCTAAAAAGGTAAATATTTTATTATACTTTTATTTCACTATATAAAACAAGTAGTAGTAGAAACATATTATAACATATTACACTTCCTGTCATGACTTTGGACCATGCTCAACTAAAAAGGACAGACGACCTACATACACTGGATGCATAAGCCGTCTGTTCCTTTTGCTGTTGCGGTGTAGGCCGTTCTCTCTCAGGCAGTTTTGAACTGGTTGCGATATCGATTGCTTATGCCTCAATGAGGCATTGCAATCGATCCCTGGAGCACCAAACATGGTGCTCCGAAAGGTAAGTGCAAAAACTACCCCAACCCCTAATTCTAACCTGCAGCCTGAATCTAACCCTCCCTTCCCTGCAGCCTTACCCTAATACTCCCTTCTGTATAGCCTGACCCTAACCCCACCCCCCCTACACACACACTTCCTAACACTAAAAGTCCCTGGAGAGGTTACTCACCTCTCCGGAGCTGTCAGTGGCGGGTGTGTCAGGTCCTCTGTGAAAATGAATTGGTGAGTATGCTAATTTCTAAAAATTTCTAAAATTTCTAAAAATGCCCACTATTTGAAATGGATAGCCGAAAAATAACTTTCGGCTGTCTCTATTTTAGAAAGGAGGCAATCGTTGCGGGTACTGCAACTGACGCAGGGAAGTCCTGGACAGAGGCGTATCTACCCTATGGCCAGGATAAGGGGCGCCAGCCAAAGGGGGCACCGCCCGGCAATGTCACTAAGAGATAGTGTTGCCTATTTTAGCTGGAGCCTGGAGACACATGATGGGAGTACTGGGGGATGCTAAAGGCACATGATGGGAGTAATGGGGGGGAGGTGCTTGAGGCACATGATGGGAGTAACGGGGGGGCACCAATCCCTTACTTTGCCAGGGGCGCTGGAACCATAGATACACCCCTGGTCCTGGATGTACGGGAATGGTTTCTGTAAGTCCAGCACTTCCATATGAGGGGTGTGCTAGACCTTCTTGTGCAGTTTATACATCTGGTGGGCTGAACTACCTATTAAAATCATACGGTAAAGACTTATCTATGCGTGTGTTGTTCGCACGTTTACACTTATGTGCAGACAAGTTAAGGTATGGTTCATGACACATGAGTGAGGGATTGCTCTTTCCACTCACATTCAGAACTTATGGAACCCCTCCATACACCTGCACTGTGCTCCCAGTTCAGGATCTATTGCGTTTAAAAATGAGCCCCAGGTTTGTTTATCTCTCACACTCTACGTCTAACATAAGGCAAGTTTGTAAACAATTATCTCATACCATTATTTGGTGATAGTATTGTGTTCAGAGAAAATGGGAGGCTGAAAATTGATATTATAATTGCTTTTCTGAAGAATATTTTTAATGTAGAAACTACTGGTAATATAGGGCTGGATCCAGAATCTAGACTGTCAGGTCACTTATACACGCAAGGTGCGTTAGTGGCCTGACTTCACTGGAGGACCCATGCGCCCTCCAGATGTTACACTAGGTTTGCGATGTTCGGGGGTAAGCATGCAGAGTGTACAGTGTGGGAGGAGGATTCCACAATGGTGCAGATTAGTGGTCGTATGGATTGATTTAAGGGCAGGTTTATGTCACCGCACGAGAGAGGGGAGTGACGGAGTAGTGATAGGGAAGAGGTTTGGCTCACAAGCTGTGGTGGCTTATTATTTTGATGTACAATTAAGGTAATCGGTTCTATGGTCTAATCTAGACTTCCAATCCATCCTTCCATTTTAAGTGTGTGCAGATTGTTCTTGTGAGAAATAGCACTAACATGGATGGATGGATACATTAGGGATCTGGTCACTATCTATTAAAATATGTGTAACAGTGATATATCATTGAACTGTTAGCAAGTTTGTAATCTGATATGAAAGTCTAGAGTTATTGCACAATATTACAATACAGTAAAGTAATGGATTTATGTAAAGTGGGAAGGGTATATGAATAAAAATAAGAGCTCTATATTATTTATAATTTTGAAAGGAGAACTATTTTGAAATATTGATGTGAAGAGAGTATCCTTTAAAAGCTGCTGCTATTCTATATTAAATTGGATTATTATGAAGCAGGTGAACCAAGATCAAAATTTGAATATGTGTTAAATGGGTAAAAGTGACGCTGTGAAGTAATCCTTAATTCATTTTTGTTCGCGTGCTGCCAGTAAAAATTGGGTTATGAGAGTAATAGTTAGAATAAGTAGAATAAAATGTATTTTAGTACTTTAAATTTCATTTTACCATGGCAGTTCTCAAATTGTTATAAACATAAAAAAAAGTAAATAATCTTAGAATATATGTCTATAATAATGTGTTTTTATTTACAGTTTCCCAGTCTGATGTGTAATTTTTTTACGTATACATGTGAGCTATTTTAATGATTTAATATATAATTTATTTTTTATTATTTTAAACAATGCAGGTTCTAAGGGATTCTCGCATACATCATCTGCGGTTACTGAACCTCCTAGGCTGTCATGCTGTGTTTTTCATGATCCCCACATGGGTACTATTAGACCTATCGTCCTTCTTGGTAGAGAGTGACCTGGTGAGTTGACTTCCTATAGGCTTTGGAATGAAAAAGCTATAATAATGCCATTAGCCATATTGGGCCTGATCCAGACTTGATAACGACATGCAATTTACGCATGCATTAATCTATCAGTGGGAACGTGCGGCAGATGTTACCCATTGTAACACTGATTGTAGGTAACTTGTACATTACTCTGTACATAGAGCGTGACATCCCTACGCAAGCCGATTATACGTATTGTGGGTGGGGGGAGGTATTTAAATTGCACTATGGGCTGAGATGGTCACCTACGAATGACAATGCATTGTGTACAGCCAGAGGTATGCAAGGAAAAGTTAAAGTAGGGCTCTGAACACTTTAGTCAGCCAAGTTACGTAAGTGAGAGGGGAATGCATTATTCTTAGTAGTGCGTGACTTAGGCACACTTGCGTATGTAAAACGATCAAAGTCTGGATCAAGCCCATTGTCTGACCTAGATCTCTGTACTACAGAATCCATGTTGCCTGAGTCTGATATGGCAAAGATAAGTTTCTTTTTTTAGTAAGTGAATCCTTCATGCAGAATTAGACAAACTAGTGAAGTATTCAAGAGCCTGTCTGGCAAATCAAGGAGCTAGCAAGTTTTTATTCATATGGATATACAACTTTTGTCTTGGCATATCTTCATACTTTACATTTTTTTAATCACTTTCTTCTGCTGTCATCATATTTAGACTTCTGTATCCCAGTGGTCATGGACACTACTCCTTCTAGTGATCAGCGGGACGTGCAACTTTGCTCAGAATCTTATTGCCTTTAGCATCTTGAATCTGATAAGCCCTCTCAGTTATTCTGTAGCTAATGCTACCAAAAGGATCATGGTTATTACAGTCTCTCTGATCATGCTTCGTAATCCTGTCACTGGCACTAATGTTCTGGGAATGATGACTGCAATTCTTGGGGTCTTTCTTTATAACAAGGTGAGTGCAGCTTTTATTGATCAATGAAGATCTAATCATTTGTATAGTATGTTGTAAGAGCCAGAAGATCTTTTTTGAGAAGATTCTGGAAACTCAAGCATTCTTACAGGAGGGGTACACAATATGAGGGATGATCTAAGTAGAATAGAGGATTGGTCAAGAGTGTGGCAACTGCAGTTTAGTGCCAAAAATTTTAAAATGATGCACTTGGGCTCAAAACTCCAAAAGCTCAATACACCATATCATACTCTCCAACATTTTTTTAATGGAAAATAGGTATACCTGGTGGGCGTGTCTGTGAATGTGGCTTGAATCTGCTCTCATTTGCATGTAGAATAAGGTGTATAATCTTGTGAGCTAAGAACTCGCATGAGAGGGTCTTGTCACTTTAACAGAGCTGCAGCGGTCTGTCTCCACATCTCTGCTATTGTGATCAGATGCTGCAGGACTGGGAGGAAACTGCTGGGTCAGAATGCCATACAAGAGCCCTTTTAGCTGGTACAGACCATTAAATAAAAGGTACTGTGCCTGCTAAATGGCCACAGTTGGAAGATATGCAGTGACATTAATGGCACTACATTACGTTACTTTATTGATCATTACAACCTCACCTAGAATCCGTTCTAGAGGCCATATCTTCAGAAAGACACATATATTAGAGTCTGAAAATAATAGCAACTAAAATTGTACATGGCATGTGTCACAAAATATACCAAGAAAGGCTAGAGGAACTAAGCATGTGTAGCTTGGAGCAGAGAAGGGAGAGGGGGGGATATAATAGCAGCTTTCACATATATCAAGGGTTGTGACCAGAGAGAGGGGGGTGAAAACACAAGGGCATGAAAATAAACTAGAGGGTGGTAGGTTAAGAGGAACTGTGTGGAAAAATTACTTCACTGAGAGTGATTGACAGCAAAATAACCTTTCATCTGAGGTGGTTGAGGTTAACACAGTAGAACTGTTTAAACATGCTTGGGATAAATATACAGATATCCTTAATCTCAAACCAAGTGAGGGTAAAATAAAGTATAGGGTCAGTATTGTCTAAATAAACAACTGGGCAGACTGGATGGGCCACGTTGCTTTCAGTGTTTCTGTTTTCTGTGTTTTGGTTAGAGCTACTAATTGAACAAATGCATCATATTTAGATTTGTAAGTTTAGATACTGGAAATGAGACTATAATTCTTGTATGTATTTGCAGGCTAAGTATGATGCTAACCAAGAAGCAAAGAAGCAGTTACTCCCACTTGCATCAACAGAAATCCAAGGCTTAGATCATCACAGAGAACTTCCTGAAAAGTTACAGAATGGCATTTCTTCCTTTACTCCTGGAAGGGACTACCAATATGGACGAACCAACGTACTGACTGATCACTTTCAGTATAGTCGACAGAATCACCCCAGTGCACACAACAGATACGATGTCTGAAGCATCCATATCCATGTATTTATACCAGTTAAGCATTCCCACCTCCTCTTCCTGCTTCGCATCACTCAGCCCAAAAAGCAAGTCATGTTCTGTCATTCTCTTCAATTGGTGTGAAGTATGTGGTATTGCTAAGAAGCGGAGGACCTACAATAATAAGGATATCTTCTAACAGCATGGTCAAGTGTTTTGGGTTAGGTCTCATGTTTCTGTAAAACAAATTTCGGATGGCACAGTCTAAACTAAGCCTTCAAGGGAGATGTATTACTTTTTTCGAGGGGTTTGTGGCTAATTTTGAGGGTGTTTTTTGTTTTGGGCTCTTTAGTTTATTTTTATTTTTTATATATATATATATTTTTTTTTTTTTTGCAAATCAAATGTAAAAACAGACGGAAAGCCAAATAGTGGCTCTTTTTTGTATTAAAAAAAAAAAAAAAAAAAAAATAAACAACATATAAAAAAAGAAATACACAACATTAGTGATTATCTGACATCTGAACATCTGTCTTTACCCAGGTTTAAATGGATGAGTTTTAATTAATATTCAAGTGTGTGTTGTTGAGTGTCTTTTCTGCTGATAGCAGCAAAAAAGGTGCTAAAGACTATAGAAAGCAATTTAATTATAACAACTAGTATCCTACTAGATAACAACTGATTGGAATCACTTACACCTTTTTGCAGTTGCATGTGTGCCCATACGATTTTGCATGTAGAAACCAGCACAATCATCCCTCAAAAGAAAAGCTATTAAGGCTGAAATCAGGTTTGGCCAACCTGTGGCTCTTCAGGTATTAAACAACAAGTCCCAAAATGCTTAATTTGCATAGCTGATAGCTGACACATCATGCTGGACCTTGTAGTTTCAGAACAACTGGAAAGCTGCATGTTGGCCAGGCCTGGCTTATATAATGAAAATAGCACAACTGTGGTATTAACCCATAGCAGCCAATCTGATTTTCTTTAAATGACCTAAGGAAAGGTAAATTATGAAAGCAAATGTCTACTGCTGTGTATGTTAAAAAATAATTTGGAGTCTTGCATATCTGCTGCATGGGCAGTGATTATGTCTAAGATGAAACTGGTCAGTAGATGAAATGTGCATAGTATTAATATTTGTTCAACTAACTGGTGCAACACCCTGTCTTTAAGCTTAGTTGTTATTTTTACTGACTGTTTTGAATGTAAATATTTGAACAGACTTGGGATTCCTAGAAAAATGACAGAATTAATTCCAGCTATATAATAGGCGTATTTCACATAGTGTTTTTATGGATTGCAAAAACCATTCTGCTGGTTGTTGGTGGGAGTCCATCCTGCT
>WWET01000121.1:814123-830416 GCA_011038615.1 Limnodynastes dumerilii | reverse complement strand
TCGCCTGGGCGCTCGTTTTACTACACGGAGGCGGGGATAGCCATTTAAATTGTACAGTATGGGCGTGCTAAGCCCGTACCCTCAGCGTATTATGTGCGAAAATTCGTACGGCCGACGGTAGTACCCAGTGTAGGATATAGCCGCTGTAAGCAGGTACTTTACTATGGGAGTGTTAGGGGCGTGCATGTTTAGTCGCACGGTCGAACGTACGCATTCGCCCGCCGTGCGAAATTTCGTAGCTCTGGATCAGGCCCATAGTAACAAACAGTTCAGACTGCAGTCATTATGTAATTACTGATGTAAACCATAAAAACTGATGTGTCTCCAAAACTGGTAGCAGTCCCCGGTTAGAAACTTTGATTTCTGAAATAGGGACATCTGAACGTTCCTTTTCGGATGTCCCTATTTCGAATACTCAATTTATAAAAAAAAATGTAAAATGAGTGAGTATGCCGATCGCCATTCTCATCCATTCCGTTTCAGATATGCCACTGCTACCGCAGGACCCACACCACAGGAAAGATGAGTAACCCCTCCAGGGTTAGGGTCAGGCTGCGGGGGAGGGAGGATTAGGGTAAGGATGCAGGGCAGGGAGAATTAGGGTCAGACTGCGGGGAAAGGAGAGTTAGGCTTAGGGTAATGGAAGGGGAGGGTAAGGGTTCGAAACTGGCTGGGAGACCCACACCCCTCCAAAACAGCACAACACGCGAAGGTGCAAGGGAAAACATTCACAGTTCACCTGCAGTAATAGATGGGAATATGCGCACTTCGGGGCTGATCCAGAGCTGTACTTACACCTTTCATCTATTCAAGTATAGACCTGGGCAATACCACGTTGAAGTGCAAGGGGGAATACATTTATATTGTGAAAGCAGAATTTGAATTGAGAAGTGAAGTTTCTTAACTCAACTCTATTTTTATAGATTAAGCATAAGTTAAGCAGTTTTTGAGTTCCCTGTGCAAAAGTAAAGTATATTCCCAGCATGAGAAATAATTAAAATTAATCAGCTCCATTTACTTTGAAAGTAAGGGAAAAAACCCGGCATTTTGCAAAAACCCAGGTTTTTGGTGGGTATGTGAAACCGCCACTTCCAGGAGACCCGGGACTTGAATACAGGAAAAAAAAGATTTGTTTACTGTTGCCATAGCAACAGTAGACTAATCTGAGCCAATCAGGAGGCAAAATGAAAGACCCCGGTTGAAAACAACCCTGGCGCTTTCACATTGCCACCCTTCCCAGGTTGAACATGGGAGAAACCCTTCTGTTTCTCGCGTCGAATAGTGTAAAAAAAATAAAAAAAAAAAAATTGGCAAGTATAGGGAATGCTGATAGTTGTAGTTCTACAATCATCAGCATGCCCAGGGATGGCAGGGCATGCTAGCGCCTGGAGAACCACAAGTGCCAGCATGCCCTGTCACCCGTTACAACAACAACACAAATGCATACCCTCCTAGCACCTTAATAAAATATAGGGCCGGCCCCAACCCTAAAAAAAATACTAAACATTTAATGCCCCCCTATAAAGAATACATTACATTTAATACCGTAAATATTTTTTTTTAAATTACCGCTAATTGTTTAATGTAAAAAATAATAAAAAGAGTCTGCACCCCTCTTACCGGCCCGGGGGTAATCAGGACCACTGGCAGGCACTGCTTGTTCAGCCTCATCCGGGGGGACAGCGCATGGAAGTGTATTGGTAACAGTAGGGTCAATGCGATCGCCGCAGGCTTTATTGTGTGTCCTGCGACACATTGCTGTGCGTTCCGGTGCGCTGTAGAACTATAAGCATCAGCATGCTGTGCAGCGTTAAAAATCCACTAAAACACGGGAAATTCCTGGTAATGTGAAAGGGACAGACCCGGAAATTTCCCGTGTTTTTGGTGGACTTATAACATGGTTATGAGAAACACACGGCATTGCTCCCAGAAAAGTCCCGGGTACAAAATACCGGGTTTTTCTGGGATGGTGATGTAAAAGCGATATTAGTGAGTAGCACTTGTGCCTCACAGTGTTAAGGTCACAAGTTGGATTCCCAGACTAGGCCTTACCCATGTGGTGTTCTCCCCGTGTCTGCGTGGGTTTCATGTGAGTGCTACGGTTTCCTCCCACCCGACAAAAACACACTGGCCGGTTAATTGGCTGAGGAATAAATTAACCTTAGTTAAGTAGGTATATATGAATGTGTGCGGGACCTTAGTATGTAGCTCCAATAGGGGCAGGGACTGATGTGAATGTCTAATGTTCTCTGTAAAGTGCTGCAGACAATTTGTGGCGCTATATAAATAAGCGATATAATAATAAAAAAAACATTTTCCAAACTCTGGATCAGCCCCATCATGCGTAATCCTGCCATTGAAAGAACTAAATTGACACCCTCAGTTTTTCACATTACAGAACCCTGACAGATTCACAGGTTGGTGCTAGTTAGGGTCTCCATATACACTAGAATACATACATTATTGTTATGCTTTATTTATTAAGAACTTATATATCACACATTAAGCATCAAACTTATTTTGTAGACTATTAAATAAAATAGTAAAGATGACCCTGCCCAAATATCTTTAATGCAAGTAGTTTGGGTATTATATAATAATTACATATAATTATATCATTACAACAGAAAAATAAGTATAAAGATTAAAATTATGATAGGAAATGTCAATTGGAAGATGCAATGGGAAGCTTCTTCCACTTACAGTATAATAGCTGGGTACCCCGAACAATACCTCACTGCTACGTAATCACAGTAAACACTGTAAAACGTGCCACAGTTGCAGGTATTCAAATAACCAAGCCACCTGATACCCAAATCTGGTCTGTAAGGCCAATGTCCGACTGTGTGCATGATATATCACGTCTTTCTGCATGTCTGGGCTCCCTGGTTTTCCTTAAACTTTCCTCCCTGGCTTACACAACTCCCTCCATGG
The DNA here is from genome assembly GCA_011038615.1 of Limnodynastes dumerilii. Classification (NCBI taxonomy): domain Eukaryota; kingdom Metazoa; phylum Chordata; class Amphibia; order Anura; family Limnodynastidae; genus Limnodynastes; species Limnodynastes dumerilii. The sequence goes on along the minus strand of WWET01000121.1, from coordinate 827,482 downwards.
CCCAGATTTACTAAGCTATGGGTTTGGAAAAGTGGAGATGTTGCCCATAGCAACCAATAAGATTCTAGTCGTGGATCTGTGCAATTATTCTCTAGTATGTAATAAGAAAGTGAGAGCTAGAATTTGATTATGGGCAACATCTCCACTTTTCTAAACCCACAGCTTAGTAACTCCGGTTTGGCATACTTCTTCCTATGAGCTAATCCCCTCATCAGGTTTCCCTTATACAGCCTGTTTCTGCTGTTGTACATGGGCCATTCTTTCCCCTGACCTATTGTAATATTTATCTGTTAGTTAACACTTAGTTATTTGCTAGTTGTTAGCTATTATCTTTACTCCGTTTTTTCTGCTCAAGCTGAGCAAAAGATGACTACAAATTGTTACTGTTTTCTTCATCTAATGTTTATTTTAAAAAAATCCAAATAAACATAAAAAAAGAAAAAGGGCCACAGAAGCTCCTTACAGCTTATGGCATAAATGCCCCCTGGAGCTGGAGATGAGTAAAACAGTGGGACACTGGCTATTGGAATAGTTTGGGACATAGTATTAATCCTTATAGCAGGAGTAATAGTACCAATTTAAGAGAGATGTCCAGCTCAACTGTTACTTTAAAAAAAAAAAAAAAAAATTACCTGTAACAGTTTAATACATAAAACACACACACATATATCTTTGGTTCTATAGCTCTAAAGTTCTGATTAGCAGTCCAGAGAGCTGATATTCAAATGCGAAACCACGGGCCTCAAGTCACTTGCGGGAGATTTGCTGGCTCTCCCGGGATACCGGGAGTGCTGCCCGAATTTCGGGAGTCTCCCGGACATTCCGGGAGAGTCGGCAACCCTGTTATTCAGGCAGTAAGAATGGATCAGAAGATGGTTATCAGAAAAGTGTATTAAAAGTCTATAGTCATACAGTGATATAATTAAAATTATACAGAGTTTAAGAAACATTTATTTTCGCTATAACATGATGACTTATTTTGACAAAAATGGTACCGAATAGTTACATATACAACGATATCTTCTATAATGTCTATGTCTTCTTGCCACATTGGCGTATCAGCTAGTAGGAGTACCAATATGACGGCTTAACAACATGGCGCACTGTATGCTTCCGGTCGCACAGTTGTATCGTCACGGCAAGCTTCAGGCAGTGTTTCGTGATCATGGTGATGAACCGTACGTCGAGGGTATGTTTTGCGACGCTTCCGGTTTCAGCTGACGATTGGCGGTGGAGTGAGGTCAGATTCCTCGGTGCAGGCCGGAGTCCCAGCTATGGAGGTTCCATTGCCCCCCGACGGTGAGTGCCTGGATTCATTCATTCATACTTACATTGGGGGGAAATTGGATATATATGTTATTGTTTAAGCCGTTATCATTTATGTTGGTAACGGTCATTTATAGGGTGAAATACGCATTGTGTCTAGTTTGTAATTGATCAGTAATATATTGCTGTTTATATACTGTCATTTTATATATTGATCATCGTGTTAAGTGCAAGCGTTACTGTAACACTACCGTTAAGGGTCATTCCACATCAAATCAACAGCAATTTCTGAAAAAAAAACTTCCTTACATTCCTTATATTCTCTGATTTCAATAAAATTTGTTAGAATAAATGCTGTCATGGGTTTAAAGAAAAACCCCAATGTCTTAGGCAGATATGTGCATAGGTTTTGAAGTTATATGCCTTTAAAGCTGCATTTTTTTTTAAACAAAAAAAAATGCGCTATTAACACTTATTTGAATGGCATTTGCTGCTCACCTAATTGTGCTAGAGAATATGTAAAACACTGTCAAATATATATAGTGGATATATTTACTATATAAATCTAGTAAATATAACTTAGGGAAATTCCAATTAGAAGTGCCACACACTTAGAAGTTATATGGAAAGCCATGTGTATGGCAGTGCAAAATATGTCCTTATTTCAGGAAATGTTGATATATCTTGGTAATTGTGCCTTTGGCTGGATGGACTCTAAAATATGAAGTCCCAAAAATATTAATAAGAAAACATGTGATACACGTATTTAATTACAATTTATAAGAAAATGAATGAGTTAAATGACTCATTAAAAAGCAAAGTCCACCAGTTCGTACCGAGGAGAAATGGTTCATCTGTGGTAGAAAGATATCTTACCTGGTTAGCTGGATGAAAGAATTCATTGAGAGGAACTACTGTCAACCTCTAATGACAAATGCATTCCCTGTCCTCTCCATCTTTTTTCCACCCAGCCTCGTCCCCATTTCTACTTTTCTTTGTTCAGTTTCTAAAATATTGTCATTCTTTAGTCTTATGGAATATTTTCTTATCTTCATTACATTGGTTTTGTGTTTCTTTTTTTTATGCTGTATTGTGTCACTACCACAGATGTTATTCATTACATATAAATAAGCTGCTTCTATTAATGTAGCAATTGTTTGACAATTAATGTACATAGTTCTTATATGTTTTATTCTATAGACCAGGAGCTACGCAATGTGATTGACAAGTTAGCACAGTTTGTGGCTAGAAATGGGCCAGAATTTGAGAAAATGACAATGGAGAAGCAGAAAGAAAATCCCAAATTTTCCTTTCTGTTTGGGGGAGAGTTCTACAGCTACTACAAGTGTAAACTTGCTATGGAACAACAGCAATGTAAGTTGTTTTTGTTTTAAACTTTTGAAATGATCTTATTTACATATACGTATTTTATCAGGATAGTGCTATTTATTTTTCTTACATTTACAAATTGATCTTAAAAAACAAAAAACATTCATCTCATGTATCCTACGTGTAAGTAAATAAGGCCACCTTCTATGAACACCTGCAAGTTTGAGTTTGACTACTTTTCTTTGCTAAATTGTTTAAACATGAATAAAAGGAAATCCAGTGTAACCGATAATAACTAGAGAGGGTCATGTCTTAATCTAACATAGTATATAATATTATATCATTTTCTGGTTATGCGTGTTGATTGATTTATTGTTTTTGATTGAATGTTAACTTTCTTAGTGATGTGCAAGCAGGCTCAAGACTTAGAACCCACACCTCAGATCGCCACAATTCCCCCACCTGACCTGCCCTTGCCCCCTACATTAGTACCACCCCCACAGGGTGCACCTCCTTTAGAAGATCTTATTCAACAAAGTCAGTGGAACCTACAACAACAAGAGCAGCAGCTCCTCAACTTGAGACAGGTATTATACCAGAAGTGTGTAAAGATTATGGTCCGTATTTAGACTTAATAACGTTCGTAAAAATACGCAGGCTGTGTGCATTTTTTGCGGTTTTATGCTATCTGCGTATGCGCATGGCAGATGTTCCGCATAACAACTCATTACACATGGAGTTGATTCGTAAGAAACAACTGTATGCTAGCACTCCGTAAGAACAATGATATGCAAAGTGGGTGGGGGAGGCATTTAAATTGGACAGTATTGGCTGGGTTAGGCACTTCCGTTCTTACTTTCGCAACCTCCACATAATGATGCACACGGAAAGTTAAGGTAGAGCTATGGTGGGTGACGTCAGCTAATATCTGTAAGAACGAGGGAAGTTTCATGGGAGGGCACTTACCACATAGGTGCGTAGTTTTACGAATCCGCGTGTACTTTTTTCCTGCTTAAGTCTGAATCAGGCCCTATATGATTGTATAAATAAACTAATTATTTGTAGGAATGTGCATATGTATCTACTCTTTCTTTCAGGAGCAAATCACAGCAGCAGTAGCACATGCTGCAGAGCAACAGATGCAGAAATTGCGGGATGAAACTCAGTTGGATATGACGGAGTTTGATAATTTGTTACAGCCAATCATTGACACGTGTACTAAGGATGCCATATCTGTAAGTCAATGAGTTTTCAAGTAATTACAGTGTTTATTTTATCCTTTTTTTCCCCTCACTGGGCATCATAAACAGTACAGAGAAAACGCTTTAAACAAAGACTAAAAGACTACTATTGTTATACAAGGGATGAACTTACATTTTTTGTGTGTGATAAAACATTCTGCATCTTCTTAATTTTTACACTATTTCCTCTGCCAAAGTTTTATGTGTGTGCACTTTTTGAAGTGGTTGGGTCTGTTTCTGCATGGCCATATTACATGGTTCCAGCAACATTTTAAGCAGGGTCGGTGTATAAATGTTATGATAGGGTCCTGCTCACTGAGATTTCTGTTCTCCCCTCCCATTTATGCAAATTAGAATTGCTTAGCAATCCTATAGTGGCCTCCGCAGCAGGAGGTTCTCTCCCAGAACCCTACTATATCTGGGTCTAGTCCTTTAAGTATTTATCCTCTAGAATTTTCTATGTCATTTTAACAGGGTCCATATTTTCAGGAAGTAGCTGTTTGCTTTTTAGAGACCTAGAACTATTTTAATTTTGCCAACATACAAATAGGGGACCTGATTCAGAATTAAGAAGGTGCTTAAAATAAGAGAAGAAAGTTACTCCTGGGCTAAACTATGGTGATTGCAGGGGGAATCATATTTCATCTGTTGCAAACAGTACTAGTGTTGAGAGTTGATATTTCCCAGCCCAAGTCTAAATTGTGATAGTATAGTAAAGCTGGTCAGTGTCTGTGTGCAGTAAGCAATTCAAAGATATATCCCTTCATTTAAAAAGGTAATGTTTCTCAGCCCAAGTCTAAATAACAGTGTGATAGTAAAACTGGTTAGTATCTGTGTGCAGTGAGCAATTCAAAGATATATCCCTGCATGCAAAGAATACAATTAACTTGACTCCCCCTGCAATCAACATGGTTTAGCCCAGGACTTACTTTCCTCTCTTATTTTAAGCACCTTCTTAAGTCTGAATCAGACCCAGGATCTGTAATAAGTATATAGCAAAAAGCACTATTCCTATTGTTGATGTTGTGTATAGATTATTTACATATTATTTTTATATATATATATATTTATATATATGTACTTAATTTTTTTTTTACATTCAATTTAAAAACCACACCAAAGGTAATGTTCAAGTATAGAGGGTTGTGCAAATAAGGGCTCAAAGTTTAACAGCAAGAAAAAATACAAAAACAATTCAAGTATAGGTGCAGATGAGACTGTAGGAGGCGAAGGACGAGAAGAAAGAGGACTCTGCTCACTAGGATTTACAATTAGCATCTGTGGACCACTGTAGGGTTATATAGAGACTGCAGACAGACTGATAGACCTCTCCCATCAACTGTTTCCACATTACCCAATAATTTAAGTCCATTTTAAATGCTGAAATTATTCTTTGCGTTACTTGTCTTTTGTGTCCCAGACATTGGATAGTTGTAGGACTTTATTTCAAATTCTTTATACATTCCTCACATTTTAAATCCGTAAGTACAAAATATGGTAATGTGCTGAACTATAGAGCAATAAAGATAAAAAATAATCAGTCTCTGTATTTTGTTGGGGTATTTTTTTTAAATGTTTATGTTGTGTTCACAGGCTGGTAAGAATTGGATGTTCAGCAACGCGAAATCCCCTCAGCACTGTGAGCTAATGGCTAGTCACCTCCGTAACCGCATTACAGCTGATGGAGCCCATTTTGAATTACGTCTTCATCTAATTTACTTGACTAATGACGTATTACATCATTGGTAAGCAAAGTAAATTGAATACATATGGGGTACCTGTGCATGCAGGCTACATCTGTGATTTCTGTAATTGCCCACTCTTGTCTACTTTTTATATAAATAGATAGTTGGATACCTTATTACAAAATAATATGATGTGTAAAGCAACAGTATACAGTACAGTAGAGTCCTTGTGCACAAGAGTCTCTCGATGGACCCATGGTCTGCCTGGGTCTGTCACATGTGGAGATCTCGTAAAAGCCCTAAACTACTCTAGAGGAAGTCTTACCTGATGTCAGTATTTGAATATGTTTCTTAAACTGTTTCATTATTCACATTGGGTCAAATGGGTTTCTTGAATTCTCATAGGTGTCCCAGGTGTGTTGACCCCTGAGGCAGACTTATTTCATTGCTTATGTAGAACATCTCCTTAACCATATTTCCTTGACACTGGAATGAGAATTATTTAGTATTCTCCCAAAGGGGCAGAGTGTGGCGAGGGGCTGCAGAAAGCAGCAGCCAAGAAAACAACTTTCCATCTTTGGTTTAGCTCTACACTTCCCCTTTTCTCGTTGTTCAGGGAAAAGTTACATCCCTTATTTCGGATGGATTGGGTTGAAACCCTTTTAGAAAAAGATGATAGCGGAGGGATTCTTTGAGATTTGGAAATCTTGTATGAAAACTCTTCCAGAGCCTTAGAGGCACCGAATTCATTATTTTGTACGTTGCGCAACTTGGTATATATTACGTTACCTTGCTTTTGACTCTCCATTACTCTTGCTTAACTGAGGGGATTTGGGATGAAGTATGGGTGTCACCCGGTTTACTTTTTTTATAGACATACCCTAAGCTGCAAATAGACTGAAATTCTTACTTACTGATATGCGACCAGATTCAGAGATTGAAAATAAGGGAGGAAAGTTACTCCTGGGCAAAACCATGTTGATTTTAGGGGGAGTCAATTTAATTGTATTCTTTGCATGCAGGGATATATCTTTGAATTGTTTACTGCACACAGATACTGACCAGCTTTACTATCACACTGTTATTTAGACTTGGGTTTGAAAATAACACCTCTCAACTCTAATATAGTTTGCAACAGATGAAATATGACTCCCCTGCAATCAACATGGTTTTGCCCTGGAGTAACTTTTCTCTCATTTTCAATCTCTCAATCTGGTCCATGATGTTCATCGCTGTTTTGTCATATATATCTGATATAACAGAAATGTGACTGTGGTAGTTTCTAAATTAGTATTCCTTTAACTTGTTTGACCATCAACTTTTGTTGGAAGTACTTGAAATTATGTTTAAAATTAACATTATACTCAGAATACCAATAAAACTTTGTTTTTTAAAACAAAAAATATATAATTAGACCTAAGCTTATATGTACACATGCACAAGTAGGAATTAATTTGCATACTTATTTACATAAACATTTTTGAAATTGTGTGTTAACAGTTATTCATTTTAAGGGATAAAATGGTAATGTGTTTTACACAAATTCTCATTGCTTCCTCATAATACAATGATTACAATAAATAACTAGACTTTTTATGTTGGGCATAATATCATCAAGTGAATGTTATGGAGTACTTAGAGCCTCTTAGTCATATTGGAGCAGATTTAGAGTTTGAAAATAAAAGGAAGACTGGTGAAAGTTTACATCTGGGAAGAGCCATGATTAATTGCAGGGGAGACCAATTTATTTGTTAAAAACTGGACTGGATTCAGAATTAAATATGAACAGCGCTTGTAAGTCTTTGCAGCGGAATCTAAGTTGTGCAAAGTGGAATCCTATATTTCATACATGTGGGGGTGGTGCATTCCCCTTGCATGAATGGAACTTTTGGACCATGCCTTAACTTTTACGCACATGCCCCACCTAAAATTGTGCTGGTGCGTAATGTGGAATCATACATAAGGGCTTAACCAAGCCCTTACTGTACGTTTAAAACACCTCCCCCTGCTCACTAGGAATACAAGCTGTGCTGGTGGCAAACTTTCTGTGTGTAATCCAAACTTGTGTGTAGTTCATTCTGATACGCAGTCGGCATATTCAGGTATGCGGAGGATGCACGCACCAAGTACTTGTCAATGGTCTGTTGTACACAGTTCTGGATCTGGTCCAGTATGAGAACTGAGCTGAGGTTTTCTAGCTCAAGTCTGAATAAGATTTTTAAGTGAAACTGGTCAGTACCTGAGTGTAAGCAAAACAAAGTATTCTTCCTGCATACAAAAATAGCATTATTTTGACTCCCCTGAAATTCAGTATGTTTTTGCCCAAGTGCAAATTTGCACCTGGTTTCCTTCTATTATCAAACTGTGGATCTGGTCTATTTTCAAAAGTAGGGCAGAGGGTTGAGCTAGGGTCAGCTTGTGGGTAGTGGAGTCTTAGGGTCAGCCTGCAGGGAGGGTTAGGGTAAGTGTTGGGAATTGATTTATACTCCCATTTCTGCGCAGCGTCTTCGGGTCTGCTAGGGATTGATGGCTTTGCCAGTACGGAGCTGGCTGGGAGAAAACTGTCCTTCCCAAAAAAAAGGGACTCGTTTTCAAGTTATACATGTTTGGTTTGTGTTTGCTAGCAGCTGTTTCTTAAGACTGACTTGTTTTAATCAATGTATAGCTTTTACAGCAAGATAGAACATGCCCAAAGAATATCACAGTGATGATATAAAGAGTTTGAAGAACTTACTTTAAGCTTTAATACTACATTTGAAAATATTGGTGCATTATATCATGTAGGAACTTACAGTAATTGCGGTTTTTCTCACAGTCAGAGAAAACAAGCACGGGAGCTGCTGGCTGCTCTTCAAAAGGTGGTTGTTCCTATATACTGTACCAGCTTTCTAGCGGTGGAGGAGGACAAGCAGCAGAAGATTGCACGTGTAAGTGTTATATTGGTTACAAAAGGAACAATCTAGTTTACTTTAGTTCTAGATTACTGGTCCTTTATTAAGTGCAAGAGACTCTGAAAACTATTGTATTAGCCTGTCTCCTTTTAGGTAACCTTTTAATTTACCTTGTCTGATAGTAACTTCAATGCTTGCTGTTGAGACACAAGAAAAGTGATTCAGAGCCAGCAATGTGAGCAGTGTATGGTAGAATAGAAGACAAGCAAACACCATTCATGAGCCTTTCTATTTTGTTACTAAACATACTAAACATACTAAAAATCTGAATTTATGGACAGGTTATTGTGAAGGGACATACGTTGGCCACTAAGTAAAGAACTATACTGACATCCTCACTGCATCCTACGTCTATCCCTTCCCCCTCTCCTTCGCTCACATCAGCAGTCCACTTCCTCCTTATGTCTTCTGTAAGTACATGTCTCCCACTAAGTGTGTTAGCTCATGTGAGCAGGGCCCTCCATCCTAATGTTGTTGCCTCCTCCACCATTCCCCCTCACAACCTCTCACTGCGCTCTATCCCCTCCTCTCTGATCTGCCAAGCTTGACGCCTCGCATTTTGCCTTGCTGTCTGTGCTTGCTTCACTTTATTGTATTTTTGTGATATTTGTATAGTCCTATTGTATTTTATTATGTACTATGCTGTCCATCCCTACCCTGCATATCTGTACTGTATTTTGTTGTATTTTGTATGGCGCTGTGGACACCATGTGAAGCCTTATAAATGAACAATAATAATAATAGTAGTGATCCAGTCATTTTTCAAGCAGGTGGAGGTAAATTTTAATGTGACTACAGTATGTATAGGACACTATCATATGGAGGTCACCATGGTAGAGTCAACAGTGAGAAAAAGAGACTACATGGCATTATAAGCAGGATGATGGCCCATACTTATTTGTAGTTCTCTGGCTGTTAATAACTACTATCACAGTTCATCAATACTTGTTCTGGCTTGTCTCTTGTTCTGTAATGCTTCTGCTTGGCATTCAGGGGAGGAAAGGTGCATACTTTCCTTGTATCCCCGACATACCTGCAAATCAAACACATTTTTTTGAAATAACGGTTTTCTATCTATAGTTGCTCCAGCTATGGGAGAAGAATGGCTACTTCGATGAGGCTACAATTCAGCAACTGCAGAGTCCTGCTCTTGGCTTGGGACAGCACCAGGTAATTGTTTTGTTGCAGCCTTCTAAATATTTTCTGCAAACTTTCTGTAGGGTAGTCCCTGGTGTCTTTAGTCTTAAAACAGTAAGTGTGTCACTAGAGTGTCCTGTAGAGCTTGTTTTGTGAATAATATTGTGCTAAGGCTATTATTACTATTTAATGTCCATTTATATTTGTCCAATATGTTCTCTTATTGCTTATTTCATTTCACTGGGTCTTAATACAGGCTGCTCTACTGAGTGAATATTCCACTGTAGTTCAGCCAATCCTCATGGCATTCCAGCAGCAGATCCAGACTTTGAAAACACAGCATGAAGAGTTTGTAGCTGGTTTAAAACAACAGCAGCAGCAACAACAAATCCAGATTCCTGTAATGGAGCCAATAGCAGAAGCACCAGCTCCTACTCCTGCGCCTGCTCAAATCCCCCCACCAGGTAGATATATGTCCCTACTACTTGTTACTCTTACTTCAGCTATTACCTGCCCTCTTCTCAAATATGTTTTTCTTGTATTGTTTTTACTTTGTCCTATTCCTCAGAGGATGTAAAGCCCACAATTGCTATTCCTACGCCATCAGAATTTGAGCCCCCACCTGGAAGTGTACCAGATCCTGGAACTGCAGGAAATAGAGGTCCAGTCCCTCATGATCAGATCCCTTCAAATAAACCACCTTGGTTTGACCAGCCACAGCCTATGGCTCCATGGGGCCAACAACAGGTATATATCCACACCAAAGTAATCTGTCTTGATGTTTCATATAGTCCTAATTATAAAATTAGCATTTTTGCATCTTACGGTCACTAAACTTATTTTCTTCTTTCTCTCCCCACCCCTTCCTCCTCCCATTTCTCCATAGCCCTGCGAACAGCCCCCTTTTCCTCACCACCAGGCACCTCCTCACTGCCCTCCATGGAATAATAGCCATGAAGGTATGTGGAGTGAGCGTGACCCAAACTGGAACAGTGAACCTGAGCCAGCATGGAACAGCCAGAGAGAACCTCCATGGAATAATCAGTTTGATGCTCCTTGGAGCAATCAGCATGATCAGGCACCGTGGGGTGGTGGAGCTCAGAGAGACCCACACTTTCATATGCAGCGCCCACCACACTTTCTGGGGCCATTCCCTCCTCACCAACAGCACCCACCTCAGTTTAATCAGCCACCCCACCCTCATAACTTTAACCGATTTCCGCCACGCTTTATGCAGGAGGAATTTCCTCCACGTCACCCTTTTGAGAGACCACCCTTCCCTCATCGTTTTGATTATCCCCAAGGAGACTTCCCTTCAGGTACTTGATCGTTATTTTCTTAGTGTGCAATTTCTTTTAAAATGGGGTTCAAATTTAGAATATTTTCGTTAGTTTTTCCTTGCCCTACCTTGTGATAATATATGTAATGAATATTAATAATGATAAAAAAATATTATTTGCTATATAAAAATTTTACATTTATTCATTGGTTAGGTACACTTTACAAGAGAGTATCAAATATCTTAAAAAAAAAAACAAAAACAAAAAAACGATCCAAATCAGCAGCTAAACTACAGACCTAGAAAATAATTACCGTACATCTGCATAATTAAATCACATTTTACAGGAGTATCCAAACCTACAGAGGGCTGGATCCGGACTAAAGAAGGAGCTCGAAATTGAGAGGATAGTTACTCCTGGGCTAAACCATGTTGATTGCAGGGGAGTCATATTTCATCTGTTGCAAACAGTATTAAAGTTGAGAAATGATGTTTCCTATCCCAAGTCTAAATAACAGTGTGATAGTAAAGCTGGTCAGTATCTGTGTGCAGTAAGCAATTCAAAGATATATCCCTCCATGCAAAGAATACAATTACCTTGACTCCCCCTGCATTCAACATGGTTTAGCTCAGGAATAACTAATTTCAAGCACTTACTTAAGTCTGGATTCAGCCCATGGTTATTTTTTTTTCTCATTTCTCATCACCTGTTTTTTCTTACAATTAGTAGCACTTACATGTATAAGCAGGCTGCTCCCTAAACTTTTTGTATATTTCTTTAGTATATATAATTAGCACTGCCTTCTTAATCAATCTTTTTTTCACAAAATAGCCATTCTGCCTAGGTCAATAGTTCTGAATATGGCATATAATATGTAAAACACTGAAATGAGGGAAGCAAATGAAAGTTGTCAGACTTTTTAAATATTAAAAAAAAATAATTTTAGTTTAACTTTTCCAAAAGGGACCTAGTTGCAGATTTTGATGTTTCTTCATTAGTGCTCTATCCTCATATTTGTTTAGGGATAGAGCCATTGTGATAGTTTGCTAACTCTGGAAGCATTTAGGCAGTATTGCTGAATTTGTTTACATTGTCTCAAAATGGTGTAAGCAATACAATTCTGTATGAACAGAATGAGATATGTTCTTTCATTTGTTCTAGCAATGCATTATTTACGGTGCATGTATAAAGTAGTTCCATAAAACAGTGCAGGCCAGTATGCTGATGCTAAATACCTGCAGTTAAAAGGGGAAGACATTTGCTATAAGGGTACCCCTGTTCTTCCTCAAATATACTAAATATGGATCGGATTCAGACCAGGGGGACTGTACGTCCGAGAGATAGAGGGGAATTCATGCCCCTTGTCACTCCCCTCTCTCATGTGGGCTTTACGGCAGCTTCTGCTGCCATAAGCCTGCATTAACTATCGTGCTGATCAGCGGTCCGTGCGACTGCTGATCTGCACCAGTGCAGGAGCCCCTCCCACACGGTACACTTTGCATGCTTCCCCGCTGCCTGCTTTAGTGGGCGGAGGGGAAGCACAGCCCATTTCATCTGAAACCTTACATTTCCTATAGTAACCCTAATGTAACATCTGGAGGGCTCATGTCCCCTCCAGTAAAGTCAGGCCACTTACGCACCTTGCGTGCATAAGTGACCTGACATTAGTAGGTCAGGTTCCGGCCCTATGACCCTAACATAAGTTTGAAGAAACTCTGTTGCCTATTTTATATAAGAAGAGAGCATAAATGTTTATATTTCATTACTATTCTATTACTCCACTTCTTAGAAATGGGACCACCACACCATCACCAAGGCCACAGAATGCCGCACCCCAACATGAATGAACATCCACCATGGGGAGGTCCTCAACACCAAGAATTTGGCCCGCCACCACATGGTTTTAATGGGCAGCCTCCTCATATTCGTAGACAAGGACCTCCACATGTCAACCATGATGACCCCAGCCTTGTACCCAATGTCCCTTATTTTGACCTTCCTGCTGGACTTATGGCACCATTGGTAAAGGTAATTTACTTATCTAGAATGTTAAACTTTGTGCATTTTGATATTTGCCTTATTAATAGCAGATCATTCCCAGCTCACAATATAAAGGCAGATATTTTGCACAACAAACTTATTGATCGTTTTTCTATATCTTTTGTTTTGTTTTCTGTTCCAAAAAGTGTCAACGGTTTATTTTTTGATCTTTATGACATAGAATATTGACTTTCACAGAACATTTGCATCACTTTTAGTTTCTAATTCTTTCCATTCTTTGCAACATTTAATTGCACCCTATATCTAGCTGTTGTAATATGGGAGGATATAAAAGCTGACTGGGGATGTGATCAAGAAAAATATGTTGTGTCTGCAGTATGCAATATTTATGCATATTGACTTATGCATATATATATATATATATATATATATATATATATTTTTTTGTATAGAGAAAATAACACACTAT
>WWET01000121.1:790590-814093 GCA_011038615.1 Limnodynastes dumerilii | reverse complement strand
TATTTTTTTTTGTTTGAATACAGTAAATAAGTCACTATGGCTTACGCCTTTATGCTTTATTCAACTAGCGAGCATATCAGTGACTTTACTGCACAATTCATTATATATTTTCAATGCAGTTGGAAGATCACGAGTACAAGCCTCTTGACCCTAAGGACATTCGTCTCCCTCCTCCAATGCCACCAAGTGAGAGACTCTTGGCTGCTGTAGAGGCTTTTTACAGCCCTCCATCACATGACAGACCCCGAAATAGGTTGGTTCTCTTAATACTTGCTTGTAATAGGTTTTTATTACATTTTTTTTATTCAAAATGACCTTATTGACAAGATTTGTCAGTTGGTTTTGTAATATGATGACCATATGGTCCCTTGCGGGTTTATTATGGAATTTCTTTATCTTGGGAGATGGGGGATTTGTTTTACTGTATGTCATATTACCAATTATGAGGAGATTTTATTTTCTATTATACTAGTAAAACAAAATTTTGTTCTTGCATTTAGCATGGAATATTATAATTATCTCCTTAAAAACAAATAATTGCTTTTACTTGTGCTAAAACACATTTGGGGGACATTGTGACCATGGGTTTGAAGTGGCGCACAGGAGCTGGGCACTTGACAGTTAAACTGTTTAGATAAGCCCTTCCCCAACCCTCTGTAACTTCAGTTTATTTCAAGTGCCTTTAGAGTTGGGCGTTTACTGGGAAACTACATTCAACTGTAATAAACTTTATAATTTTAATAGAATTTGTTCTTTTTTTTTTTTTTTTTACTTTTTTTTTTAAACTTTTTTTTTTACTTTAACTTTAAATTTTGGCTGCCGGCTCTTAGCGCAGCTGCACAAATGACAGCTGGAGGTGATTGAAAGGAGGGCACTTTTGGGCTTCCCTTCTTATTCCCTGGGTCCCATAGTGGAAGACCCTTCTTCCAATGGCTAAGCTGACAGTCTATGACGAGGTTTAACCTGTCCCTGAAATTTTGGCACACTAATTGGCCTCTGCTTTGGGTTCAAGATTTACAAAGCTCAGTGGCTGGATTAAGCCAAAAGTCAATTGACCCTAGCACTAGACCACATAAATATGGTTCTTCTCACCTGGCCCACTTCCAAGTATGTTCTGATTTTCTCTTCTGTCTCCATCTGAGGAGCTTGGGGCTCTGAGATCAGACAGTGATGATCCTTCTCCAGTTGAGGAGGATTTATTTATCTCTCAAGAGGTTGAAGAGCTAGTTTTAGCAGTCCATTGCATTTACTGCCCATTTGTGTAATCATTGATGTTTTTTATTTTTTTTACCCTAAGTGAAGGCTGGGAGCAGAATGGCCTCTATGAATTTTTCAGAGCAAAAATGAGAGCACGTCGAAGGAAAGGCCAGGATAAGAGGACCAGGTGAGGAAAAGCATTTCACTCTAATACAGAGCAGTTGCAGATGCAAATTGCTATCTTGTAATTGTGTTTGTTCTTTATAAATGTGATCTTTTAAATAAATTAGACAAAGATGATAGTTCTCATTTGTTATCACGTGGTTGAAAAACTTTTAAATTGCAAGGAAGCACGTCACAGACTTTTAAATAAGCTGGAAAATAGAGGATTGGAATAAGAGATAGTTGCATGTATAAGATTTTGGTTACAGGATAGACCGCATAGGCAGGTTGAGCATGGTAAGGTGGATTTCCCCAGGGATCTGTACTTGGACCAGTGCTAATATCTTTATTGATGATATTCCATGTGGTTTCGAGGGGGGAAATATTACTTTTTGTCAGATATGTAACAGGGCAGAAACACCAGGGGCTGGATCCAAACCTACGGGCCCGACATTATAGCGGGGAGCGCACTCCCCGCTAAAGGTAGTAAGATCTGGACACTTACGTGTCCAGATTCCTACTTTAATAATTACGACTTGATCTGCGTACTTACGGCCACAGACCATGTCTTAATCCACCCAGAGCCCTAATTTAAATGCCTATCTCCTATATGGCGGAGATACGGCAAATATAAAAGGAGGGGCGTAATGTACGTAGGGGGTGTACAAAATGTACTTTACATACGCCGGCCACTTCTCCAGCATAAGAAGGTTGTGTACATCTGCCCAACCTTCTTGACAGGGGAATTATGCAATCGGCATGCGTAATTTCTATGTCGGACGTAGCCTAGGAACTGGGCCCAGGAGGCGTAAACAAAAGTGAGTACACAAGGGTTTACGTATGAACTGGAGTAAGTGTAATAATGTTCCTTCTAAGGTGGCAGCAGCTAACACTATAGAAAAGTTTAAACCTGCTTGGTATAAATATAAGGTTATTTTAAATCTCAAACTAAATTGAGGGTAAAATAAGGTCTTAGGTCAGTATAGTTTTTAATAAACTGGGTTGACTGGATGGGCTATGTAGCACTTGCATTTTCTATGTTTATTTTAGTACGTATTTCAAACTTCTTTTCACTGTTAGGCCATCAAGATCCCAGAGTCGATCAAAAAGTCGTGGACAGTCCTCCTCACGTTCCAATTCCAGATCGTCAAAATCCTCACGCTCTTACTCTAGGTCTCAGTCACGTTCTCGTTCCAGATCAAGGTCTTATTCTCGATCCAGATCAAGGTAAGTCATCCAGCAATTATATTTGTTTTAAGTGTATGGATAAATAAGATCCATTCCTCAGAGAAGGGGAATGTTGGAACATTATTCTAGAATTATCTTTATATTGTCAAACCATACAGTAAAGCGTCTGCAGAGGTGGTTAGCATGGTATAATGGACATCTCATTCTTTTTCTATCTGTGCTGGTATTCCTGACTGAGTGACTTTTTCTATTCATGGTATTAGACATACAAATGACGTGTTTTATTATAAATCTCTTCTGATTTAGAAGTAGAAGCAGGTCTCGCTCATCTCACAGCCCCTCAAGGTCTCGCTCTCGATCAAAGTCCTTATCCCCTGGAAGACGACGCAGGTCTAGGTCGCGCAGTGCCACCCCGCCGTAAGTACAACTAAAGAGCACTGCAACTATGTGTGGTATATGAACACATATATAATCGGTTACTTCTAGTTGTAGTGAGCAGGTGCTTGATCCCTTAGTTGAACCTTTATATTTATTTTCAATACAATGCAATTTTCCTTTTAATGAAAGTTTTATAACCTTCAAGAATAGATTTTCATGAATATTTAACAGATACCAATAAACACATTTTAAGCGAACATTGTACAAAAAGTTGTCAAATTCATTCTACTTTAAAGCTACGTATAAATGTTTTTCTAATTTTTATATTCTCCAAGGTCAGCAACATCCAGTGATCTTTGTTACTCCTAGCATAGCTATAGCTGATTCCTGGTAATCTGTGATGGCACTTGAATGCCTGCTGTATATATATGCTATAATAAGGTCTACATGGGTCCAGTTGTTCCATTTTGAGCCTTCTGCATTCACTATATCATGTGTAAATTTGTTTTTACAGTTCTTCTTCAGGGTTGGGTTCTGCACCTGGATCGATTGTTCCTACTGTCCGCCTTGGGGAGGAGAACAAGGGGCACCAGATGCTAGTGAAAATGGGTAAGGTGTTTTATTTCTGTCTTGTCTAATAACACAAAATCCTAACATGTTTGCCGAACTGTTCCCTGGTTGTAACTCTTTTCCTGTTCAGAGGTTTAAAGTAGATAGTTAGGCAGCTGAAACACGGACAGATGCAGTTATGTATTGGTCTTTTTATTGTAAAGGAGAGAAGGTGGAAGAGGGGTATTGGTGCATCGACAGCAAGAAAAAAATCTGCAGAAAGTTTTATTGTGATAGGAATGTGATTCTATTATAAATATACTTGTGTGTTTTGATATTTAAGAATGCGAAAATGATGCACAGGGTGTGGTTGCTTCTAGTAGTGGATTTGAGATATTTTATCTAGACACTTGAATAGCATCTTTAAGAATAAAGGGAGACATGATGAAATTGGAAAATGTAGTATAATGATTGCGTCTTTGCAGTGTCGTGTACTTTTCATCTTTGTTCACATGCTGCTTAGCTTTAATGATTTACTGTTTGGAGCACCGTCCTCACTGAATGCTTGTATATTATTTCCTGACTCAGGATGGAGTGGAGCTGGGGGCCTTGGTGCAAATGAACAAGGAATTCAAGACCCAATTAAAGGTGGGGACATCCGTGACAAGTGGGACCAGTACAAAGGTGTTGGAGTTTCTCTAGATGACCCCTATGAGAATTATCGTAGGAACAAAAGCTATTCTTTTATCGCTCGAATGAAAGCCAGAGATGAAAGTAAGTGCCTTGAGGAATGCTATACCTCTTTTTGCAAGAGACACACGCATTGATGAATTATTTGAAAACTTGATGTCATCTTAACTTTACAAATATTTGGCCTGACTTACAGTTAAGAATCTGTAGCTTTTTGGTGCGTAAATTTAGGAAGAGACAAACTTCACATGTGTAGTAACTTAATGTACGCAATTTACAGTGGATTTAAGAAGGGGATGGCTCTCAATCACCAATACGAACCTAGTTCATCTAGGTTCATAGGCCCTGATCCTGAGCTACGGCCGCTGTCGCTAGTACGGCGGCCGTAGCGCTAATGCGCATGCGCCGGCCAGATGTTGAGCGGCGTTACTATGGAAAGAAATCAGCGCTAGTAGTAATCCACCTAATCAACAGCAGTAAATTCAGTCCAATTTTGCAAGCAACAGTCTTGTATGAAGGAACAAAGACCAAATATAGATCAGCTGTTACTGCAGTGCCGTTCCTAGTATCGTAAGGAAGTTTAGAGCTTACGGTTGATGGGTCCTCCTGGACCGGTTACCCCTCGTCCACACAGGTCTTGAGTGCTGCGAGTGGAAGGGGAGATTTTTTTTTCTGTTTTTCAGATTACCGTTCCCACGGGCTTGTATCTCTCTCTTTGGGCCTGATCCAGAACAACGATGTAGCGCTGAGCGTGCTAACGCTCAGCGTTACATCGCTGACTCCCCCCTGGCACTCCCCCTGTGCGGGCGTATGGCCCCTTCCTTACGCCGGGCGAAGCTAGGGTAGCCTTCACCCGGCGTAAGGAAGGGGCCATACGCCCGCACAGGGGGAGTGCCAGGGGGGAGTCAGCGATGTAACGCTGAGCGTTAGCACGCTCAGCGCTACATCGTTGTTCAGGATCAGGCCCATAGTGACTAGAATTGAAGGGGTGTTCCAGGACAAATTAAGAACAAAGATAAGATAGGGTGGAGGTAGCCATTTAAATGTGTTTCAGCCGACATATGCACACAACCATGAACCTAAAGATTAGGTAGCCCTATGGCATTCCTAAGTCAGATAAGAAGCTGAAAACAGAGGGTGTCAGGGGAGTTGGCATTCTACTTGAGTGCATAAGATTAAGAACCTAAATGATTCTTAGGTGTGAATACAGACCATTGTTATTTGACTCTTTCCAGTTGAAATCACTATAGATAGATAGATAGATAGATAGATAGATAGATAGATAGATATAAAAATACTGACCTGTTCGTAATTAACCATTTTTATTTTATTTTTGTCTGTCTTTAACAGACTTCAAAGCAGGAGGACCCTTTCCTCCAGGCGCAGCTCCTCCAGCTAACAGTGAGTATGTTTTGCATTACAAAATGAATGAATGTTTTTTGTCTTGTATGTTAGTGCATCTTGTTTGCATGTGCTCTCTCTGCTGTTCTTGCAAAAATGGTTAGAATTTCAGGCCACATTTTCAAGGAATGTCTCACAATTCGTATACCTGGCTAGGTGGGATTTCCAGAGTAGGATGTTAGCAGTCCACGCTTTATTTGGCTAAGTATGTCCCCGAGCCAATTGAGATAAACATGAAATGGCCCATACTCTTCTGGTCACATTGGGCCGGATCCTCAACTATTTGCCGATAGATAGCTACTACGAATGCGTAGTAAATATGGTACGTAATCTACGTATCAGTTCGGTACGTAGACTGCATATAATGCGGTCTTTAAGAAACGATACGTAGATTACGTACAATAGTTACTACGCATGCGCAGTAGCTATCTATCGGCAAATTACGGCCGTGTGTGAAAGACGGCCGTAGTTCAGGATCTGGTCCATTGTACTCACACCTCTAGCTTCCAATTTCTAGTCCTCTACTCACCATGACTTGACGTATTTCCAGTCTATTCTGGCTCCAGCTACTCTCCTAATGCAATAAGTATTACTTCTAGCTTTGCCAGTGGTCCCAGACTCGCCTTGACAGTGATATCTATGGACCTGGTCTCTGCTATGCTTTTGTACTGTGAAATTGTGTTTTCTATGCATTATCTTTATCCAACTGCCATATGACAGTTGTGATGGTTTGGCAGTTTTAAATGCTCAGTATGGTTTTGTTTTGTTTTTTTAAGCAGTATTAAAAAAAAATAAAAAAAGTTAAGTTTGTGAATTAGTTGACATGTTTGTGAAAGTTGGCATGTTTAGTGTTTTAGCATGTAATCAATCTGCTTTATTTACTTTTAGTAAAGCGGGAGGGCCAGGATCCCCCAGCACAAGAATGATGAAGTCCATCAGCACAACGGAACAGCTGCAGTAAAATCTCAGTACAGGAGTCAAAGACCTTTTTTTTAATAAGAACTATTTCAGGTGTTTTTTTGTGCAACTAATAAAACTCAAAATAGGATAGTCTACAACGCCAGGGGTCGCCGTCTTTTCATCTCCATTGTGAAGGTTACCTACCCGTTTTACACCACACATCCACTGTGGTTTGAGCCTACAACTGTCAGATTTTTGTTGGTTTTTAATTTTACACTGGCCAAGGAAAGGGCCTTGTAGAAATAATTTGAGACCATTATAGTAGGCACGTATTTCCCAGGTGTTTAGTTCACCAGCAGTTTTCTCCTATACAGTGGCTTTTTAAAAATCATGAACTATTTTTTGAACACAATAGAACAAGAGGTTGAAACTGGCTATCCCAAGTAACCAGCTTTAGGGTATTTCCAGACAAACAAGCATTTGCTACGTGTTGAGGAGTTTTTAGGTAGTATGCCACAAGAATGTCTTACTCCATTAATTGTTTGGATTATCACTGTATCTTATGTAACTTTATTTGTATGTGAACATCCCTTCTCTTTTTTTTCTTTTGTAAAATAAACTTGAATTGAAATTTGGCTCTTACATTTATAACCCGATATAAATCTGAAAATTTTTGTACTTGTCATAAAATACATTTTTAGGACACTTAATGGAAATACGGTATGTGAATGGGTCTTATGAAACTACAAGTCCCAGCATCTGCTTAGGCATAGCTGTGTTAAAAGGTAAAATAAAAATGGTCCTAAGCAATCTGAATTGCCAACAAATGCGCTGTGAACTCTGTAGTGGCAAAATAACTGCATCATACACTTTCAGTATAGAATTTCAAAGAAAGGATATTCAAGTTTATAAGGACATGGTGAGTGGTGACAACCTGAAGAGATTGTGTACATGACCAATTTTGACATTCTTGACGGGAGCTTGAAGGTATAGTCAATCACGTAAACATAGTTACACGAAGCAGGATGGTCCTAATGAAGAAACAAAACATCTCCCCTATGAGATATCCTCACTTTCCATCTAATTGGAAGCTGACCTCTGTAACTGTGCTTATAAATTGTAATGTAATTTATTACCTGTAACCATGTGTATAAAATGTTCAGCTCTGCTTGCTGAAGGAGAGTATTCCTGTACAGCGCCAGCTGTTAGTGTTAGCTGTGTATGTTTTGTAGTGGTCTAGGTCATTTTTATGTTAGAATCAAATTCAATTACAGGTGTTTTTTGTACTTTGGAACTACAATTGTATCAGACTTCCACTTTATTTTTTTAATAGCTGAAAATATCTGAGTCACATGGTGACTAGTCCTGTATTAGGAAGTGATGTGGAGGTGACACTGAGTAACCTAGTCCTTTCATTAGTACCTAATTAAAAAATAACCCCGTTGTAGTGTCTAGGGGCCTGATCCAGAGTCACGCCGATGCGCTGTGCTTACTAAAGTACAGCGTATCGGCGCTGCTACGGATCCAGGATCGGGCGTTGCCGGACAACATCTGCCCGGCGCATGCGCAGATCGGCTGAAAAGCCGATCTTACGCTTACGCCTGCCGTCCTAGAGACGGCGGGCGTACCTCTGGATCAGGCCCTAGGACTTTATTTGAAGCACAACTCTGTTCTGTCTAACAAGCATTCATAACCCACTCCTCCAAGCTCAACCCATGAACTGGATGAATAATAATATACAAGGTCAGCTTACTAGACCTCTTCCAGATCATCATAAATATCATATGAACACATTCGCTCAATTTTGAGAACCGATTGGTAGAAAAAGTTACCCTAAGTTAAGGTCCATTATATATGCATGAGGATCCCTTGTTCAAGTACCACACCAATCCCTGTTTATTCTAGATGCCATCAGGACGCTTTTTTAATGATTGCACATTTCTTGGTATAACACCTATTAACTTCTCTATTGTTCCACCCAGAGAGTAAAGATATAGCTTATTTGAAAAACATAACCCTCTTGGCCATGGCCACATAGTTGATGTAAACTACCTAACAGGCCCTGCAACAGAAGATCCAGTATCACAGAACCACAACCTTGCATAGTGCTCTCAAATGTCCACCTCAAGATCAAATATTAACTCTAATGATGCTGGATTTCTTCAGCCACCAAAACAGGTACTAGTTGTTCTGTACAGTCAAAAGACCTACAATTATGGATTCGACTGGATGTCTCACCATCAGCCTTTTACATCATAGAGCCAAGAAAAGCATAAGAACTCCTCAAACTACATAGAGAAATATCTATAAGAAATAAGAGACCTTGACCATTTTTACATATGAAAAGGGGAAATCAGGGTCTAAAAGCTGGTCAAACCTGCTTTGCAGGGGAAATCTCTGAATTAGACTAACTATGAACCATTCCTAACAGATCTGGCAATTAGAGGTGAAACCCACTGTGATATATAGAAAGGTTCCTTTCAAAGATGCATCATCCCATTACCTAAGGAATGGAACACGGGAGCCTAGGATGCCACTGGTCACCTAATTGAAGCTCTACTGTTTAATAATACCCATTAATAATAACCATTCAGGTACCAATCTCTGGGTCAGATTATGTACAGACCGTCTTGGATGCTACACACAGGACACTTAGTTCTGTACTTCTATTTTCAGTAATTTTTCTGCTTAGTTCTGGAAGTTTATACTCGATCAAACATAATAGTGTAACAAAGGACCAAAGTCAGAGATTTACAATAAGAGGAAAAAATAGGTGGAAACTATTAAATTGCAGGGTAGGCAAACATCATCCATTGCAAACTATTAGAATTGATAGGCTTCCTAGCCCAAGACAAAATAACAGTTTTAATGAGGATGATGTAGTGGGAGTTTAGTCTGGATATTGTTGCTGGAAACACCTCTTCTGATAATCCAACAAAACAATCACAACAAGGACATTCCAATTTCCCGTCTTAGCAGTACAAAAATGTTGCTTATTAAGATACTGATGTACAGAAGCATTCACCTGACTGTATTCGATTGGTTGGTTAGTGCAGTAACCCATCAAAAGATATATTAATACCATGCCCCTTACTAATAATTTGAGTAAAATATGCATGAGCATCAGTGAAAAAAACTGGATTTGCAAGCAGAACCACTGAAAATATGTCTATTTATGTGTATAATTACATTTATACAGCTCCAAATCTGAAGTCATTCGTAGGAAGGCGGCACATTCATAACATTGACTAAATCCTATAAATTGCATTTTCAAACATTCACTAGGTGGAAACCTTAATCATAAAAAAAATGAATTTAGCAGAGATTCCTACTACTTATTCCAATACTACAATGGAGTATCCAGTAAACAGACAGCAGAGGTGGGATGGTCATGCCTCAGTTTGGTTTACGGTTCTTCTACAACAGCTGGGAATATTGCATTATTGGTCCTGGTAAAGTTATCCTCTAACTTTTTGTCTGAACCCATGGAGCTGTAGAGCCTTCTGTTGTTTTATGTACTGTGGAAAAACGAAAAAAGACAATAGCATTTAGAAGCAATTACAGAATAAAATGCGGAATTACAGAATAAAGTGCACCTACACATACCAGTTTAGATTTTCTACTAAGCAGAAACATGTCATTGTACACTGGAGAAGCAATATTTTTCACATTTATTAGAGCATGTATTTAGGTGTGCCTTTATAATGTGAAAATGTGAAATCTGGTAAAATAGAAGCATAAGGGGCCGGATCCATGCAGCTTTTTTACTCCCAAGCTGCGGAAAACAAACATTTTGCACGCACACACCACATTTCCATTATGGACATAGATCCTCCTAATCCAGTAAAAAGTTGTCAGGTAGAGTATATTTCAATTGTCTACTATAAAGCCTATCACTATACAGTATATTATGTTTCTAGGCTTCCTAGGAACACTGTAAATTCTCTCTCTATCCTGCCACCAAACACACCATTTGACTTTTGCATTGTTCAGTGTCTGCTTTCTTTTCTGACAAATCACTTGCATGTAACTTCATGATAAAAAAATAAATAACATTTTTTATGGTTTTTTTTAAGTTTTTTTTTTTAAACGCCACATATATACCTCTTTAGTGTCCTCCAATGTAGTATAATTATACATTTCACTCTCCATGGACTTTAGAGTGGAAAGGTACAGCTGTCGAGCCATATCTGCAAATGTCTGAGTGAGGTGAAGCTGCTGTTTTATCATGTCATTTAGTGCCAGAGCCAAAGGACTGTATGTAGTCAGAGCTTGGGGGGAAAAAACAAAAACAAACAAAAACTATATATAAAAGCACATTTGTCTGATTGATCTAAAAACACACAAAATACATTTTCTATCTAACTCTGCAAATAAATATATTACCTTCAAGTAACTCAGGGTTCACCACATGACTGACCATTGATATAGGCTCCATAACAATGGGAGTTCTTGTGTGTCCTATGTCGAAGGTTGCTGTGTGATACAGAAAAGCAGTATTAAAACAAAACAGACAAATCAAATCTATCAGGTATATGGGGTAATGCTGGGCACAACACTGGCGTCTTTTCTGACAATTATAATGCAGATCACACAATAATCGCAATATAGCTCCGACATCTTACAAGTGTGTACTGTTTCACAATGCTGCAGAATCCTCTGAAACTCCATTGCATTGTGGCAGTATAACAAGATTTACCTTGTGGCCAGTGATAGGTGAGCCCAGCAGCATTGGTCTGCACAGCTGTTTC
This sequence comes from Limnodynastes dumerilii, assembly GCA_011038615.1. NCBI lineage: Eukaryota > Metazoa > Chordata > Amphibia > Anura > Limnodynastidae > Limnodynastes > Limnodynastes dumerilii. The sequence goes on along the minus strand of WWET01000121.1, from coordinate 802,877 downwards.
CTTTATTGTCACGCTCTTAACTTTTTCAACCCTTTTCTTGCCACCTTTTGGTTTAGTAGGTTGAGCACTGGAATGGCTGGATGGGAGGCTGTATTCTTTTGGAGAGAGAGAGTATGAATTTGAACCTTGCTCTGTCACAGAAGCTTCAAAATCCTCAGAGTAATCAGAATGAATAGTGTCATCAGGTTGCTCCTGAAAGTAGGACTCCAATGAACTTGAATGTCCTTCATGCTGTTTTGTTATTTCGGAGTCCTTTGTTTCCGTCTGCACTTCTGAAGCAGAATCTTCTGACGTATACAACTGGTTTCTGGGCAATATATTACTTTCGGGATACGAGATCTCATTCTCGTCTTCAGTGGAGGTGAGATGACCTTTTTCAGCAAACTGCTGGTGGAGAAATGCTAATTATGTAGGAGGCATACCACACCATTTGTATCAAAACGACTTTTTTGTAATAATTTGAAGCACTATGATTAATATATAGAATAAGACAAAAATATAATATATATATAATATATTATTATTTCACATTTTCATATTTCCAGAAAGCAATCCATTACCTCTATCTTGGGTTCTTCAATATTTGTCTGAAGCGCCAGTTCATCCAAACTTAAGATATTCAACTTAAAGTCTAAGAAGAAAAATAATAGAGGACCTGATTCACACTTAAGAAGCTTCTTAAAATAAGAACTTAAAGTCCCTCCTGGGGAAAACCATGTTGATTGCAGGGGGAGTCAAGTTAATTGTACTCTTTGCATGCAGAAATACATCTTTAAATTGCTTATTGAAAACAGATACTGACCAGCTTTGCTATCACACTGTTATTTAGACCTGGGCTGGGAAACATCACCTCTCAACACTAGTACTGTTTGCAACAGATGAAATATGACACCCCTGCAATCAACATAGTTTAGCCCAGGAGTGACTTTAAGTTTTTATTTTAAGAAGCTTCTTAAGTGTGAATCAGGTCCAGAATGAGGAACACAAGGATAGATGTGGCTTTTTGCAGTATAGAGCAGGCAGTAGTTCTCTACAAAAGTGATAAAAGCAAATACAGTATACAGCATATTTACATTAAAGACATAATTTTACCTAGAGTTCTAGTATTAAAAGTCAAAAAATATCAGTAATAAATAACTGCTGTTACAGATAGTAATATGGTACATATAAACAAACATTTTAGTCACTGCAAGAAGTGCTTGAATACATGAACACGACCCGGCTGGTCCTTGAGGAGTTTCAATTGCGTTCTATTTCCAGCTGATCTGTCCTCCGGTTTGATGTTTTGTAATACCGGAAGGTGACCTCTGAAATTGCCTTTACCCCTATAAGGGAGATAGTTCTTATCGGAGAGTCAAACTATGCAAACTGAATAAGGTGACCGGAAATAGATATAAATGCGGTATACTTTTAGATGTTCATTATAGCCTTAACGCGTTTCATCACTTCCTTCTGTATACTGCATTTATATCCATTTCAGTCACCTTATTCAATTTGCAGAGAAAGCACATGTACTATAGTTTGACTCACAGACAAAAACTATCTCCCTCATAGGGGTAAAGGCAATTTCAGAGGTCACCTGCTGGTATTACAAAACATCAAACCAGAGGACAGATCAGCTGGGAATAGACCGCACTTGAAACTCCCCAAGGACCGGCCGGGAGGTCAGGTATTACTGCCATCAAACAGAGAAGCAGGGGCCCCTGTATACAATAACCGATACTTTATTTTGTCTATAGGAATGTGATTAGGAGTGCCAAGTAGCCTTAAATTCGGAACTGGGCAGATATGACTATCAGCGCTTTTAAGATCTAAACCTCACGTGGGCAACTACTTGAGCTTAGTTATTTCCTTACTTATCATCTAAAAGGCTGTTGAATTGCCTTCCTTTTCTGGATATAGCAAACCTGATGACTGGTGTTTGAAACATACAAATATTACATGGGCCAATTACCTGACCTTACAGCCTGACCAACAAACTATCGCTTTGCTATTTGTTATAAAGGTTGTTGAATTATATCTCCTTGATTGGACATAAAATATTATATATTTGCAAGGTGACTCATTGTTTGTGGTAATGTGGTCAAATGCGGTACACTTAATATAATTTTACCAAAGATGATACCAATCAATTGGTTTTGAAACCTTTATTTTATATATATTTTTTTTATTTGTTTGTTGAATAAACTGTCTGAAATTGGTATGCAGCTATGGTAGTGGCCCTTATATAGTGTTGTCAGAATTTCTTGAATTATTTAACTTGGGTTTATAGAATCAGAGTTGTAGATCTGATTCCTGACAAGACTGCTTTATTAGCCACTAATAATTTTCCTGTTTAAAGAAAAAGGAGAATCACTAACGTGTAACTATATTTATCTTTCAAGTATAAAACTGTAAAACATTACCATTGGAACTTGCACTGCTCATTTCATCAGCTCTGGAAAATAGCTCATCGAGGGATTTTAAGTCACTCCTCTGGGACAGAGATGTTCGACTGCGCCTCCCTAGCCTTGACCTGGGAGAGGGACTGGTCAATGTGCTTCTTATTGATGGTGAAGGAGATCGAGATCCAAACCTAGATAAGGAGAGTGTTCTCCTGGGAAATCTAGGAGTCCCGTGACTAGGAGGGGATGGGGTTCTGGATGGTAAGCGAGATGGGGGTCGGCGGGGCGAGATGAATCCTTTGGCAGAGGGGCTATGACGCAGCTTTCTACGGGGAGTTGATTTGCTGGGAGGTGATGGTGTTCTAGGTGGCTCCTAGTGTAAAGAAAAGAAAACATTTACATTACTGGATCCCACTGCTTCCATAATCTCCATAGAAGTTAGTTAAAATTAAACCTGGGTAGAAGTTGTTCACCAAAATGCAAAATGCTCAATTTAAGAAGATATATTTCTGCATTACAAGGGAACTATGCTTATAAAATATAATATTACCTTACAATGATGCCTCCAAGTCTGAAGATAAACGGGGAGGTGTTGGACTACCTATTTCACCAAATTACAACCTATGGCCCTTTACTTACATTCACATACTTTGAAGCACACGTACCAAATCTTTAAATCATTATCTATGAGCGTTGCTATGAACTATGCCCCCACCCCATGAATCTTGGCAACAATTTCCTCAACACTTTTATGCATAGCTCCCTTACTTCTTATGCTCTGACATCACAACCATTATTCTAGGCTATTTTAACATCCTAATTAACAGTCTTTCTTTCTCTAGCCTGCTCTCTTAACCTTGCCCAGTAGAGTGATTCTTCTACTCATCAGGATGGTAATTTACATTGATCTTTAATTTTAATAACACTCCTCCTGCTTGGACCAAAACCAATCAGCTGCAAATTTTCTCTCGCTATCTACCTCTCCGCTGTCTGATTCTATGAAAACATTACACATGTTAACACTTAAATCAAGTTTTTCTCCTCAGTATCTAATTTCCACTCTCCTTATATAGCAAAATCTAACCTTAACCAAACCCTAGCAGCCGTCATTTATAATGGGTGTAGGTCGCAGCCTCGAACAGCCCTTTTATCCCTTCGCCGCTGCTCGCCGGACCAGGAACAGGTGAGTAACCTATATGTGTGCGGGTTAGGGTCAGGCTGCTGGGGAGGAAAGGTTAGGGTCAGGCTGCAGGGGAGGGAGGGTTAGGGTCAAGATGCCAGGAAAGGAGGGTTAGGGTAGTGAGAGGGGAGGGTTAGGGTTAGAATCAGGATGAAGGCGCAGTGACATAAGTATGGTAAGTATCACCCCAGCCAGACCCTAAACCCTCCTCCTTGCAGCCTGACCCTCAGACTCCCTTCCCTGCAGGCTAACCCTAAAAGTTTTCTCTGCACAGCCTAACCCTAAAACTACCCACCCTGCGGGACTCCCCATACACTCTGCTCTAGTCCGGCAGGTCTGCGAATGAATGAATGGGTAAGTATGTCCATCCCTACCCTGTATGTCTGTACTGTATTTTGTTGTTGTCATCTTGTGTCGCCTTATAAATAAATAATAATATTAATAATAATAAAAAATGCTTACCAATTCATTATTAAAACTTTCTAAATAGTAATATGTTTGAAATACAGGCAGACGAAAATGAGTGGAACCTAAAAATAACCACTCCAGCAAAGCAGCGGCGCAAATATCGTTCTCCAAGTGATTTTTAAGCACATTTACCGGAAAACTTTGAACAGTGACAAACAACCTTACCTTCAGTATTTCTTGATCTACTTGTGTATGTTTAATACTTAGGCACCTAACTCCAAACACTATTTTTGCACATTTAGTTCTCTGCTAAACAATCCTGTGTAAAATCCACCCTAAGGTGGTCAATGATATAAGCACTGCTAAATCTAAAGGTCACTATTCTCTCCTAATTCTAATGGATATTTCTGCCGCTTTTAATGCTGTTGACCACTTTCTTCTCATACAAATGTAACAATCCCTAGGTATTCAGGGCACAGTTCTCTCCTGGTTCATATATGCTTTTATGCACTTTCCTGTTCTTTTCCTATCTATTGGAGCACTACAAGGCTCAGTGTTAGGTGCATTGCTCTTCTCTATCTATACCACTTCCCTTGAACTAATAAAGTCATTAGATTTCAGCATCATTTCTATGCGGATGATACACATATTTACGTATTCACTCCTGACCAACAATCTTGGACAAGTAACGGAAAGTCTTTTTGCAAGTTTATTTTGGATGTCCTTCCAGCATCTCAAACTCAATCTTTCAAGAACAGAGCTAATATTTCCGCAAGCCAATAGAAGTTGCCTACCTGATCTCTAGATTTCTGTTTACAATACAGCAACAATCCCTACTCATCAAGCTTCTAGTTGTTATCCTTGAAACTGAGCTGTCCTTTTAGCCCCACATACAATGGGAGTACATTTTCTAATCCCTAGTGATAACCTTCCCACAATCTAACCCAAACCCACCCCTCTACACAGCATAAACATAACCCTCCCCTAACCTTTATCCTGCAGCCTAACTAACCCTAACCCTAAATGTAAATTCTGGAGCGGGGACCATGTTGAATGGTCCTATTTTGACAAGGTAACTCGCACAGGTACTTTGTCAAAAATAGGACCATTCAACATGGTCACCGTTCCAGAATTTATATTTTCAGTATGAAAAAAGCTTTCTGCTGTAAATAAAGATATCTGCGGTATCAATGTCTAAAACAGGCCCTTTGTAACAGGAACTGCATCCCCATTCAATTAGGATCTAAATCCTGTTATATACATCTAAAGAACATGTCCATAATTTGTGCACACAAGAAACGGTTAAAATACTTATACTATATATTACTACTATACTATATATTAATTAGTACTATGTCCTAATCAGCTCCCACACTAATTGTGATGCTCTCCTTATTGGACACTCCTAATATAATGTTTTTACCCTGCAGTCTATACTGCAAGCATAAGCTAGACTTGATTACCTTGCAAAACACATTCTATAGACAAACTTTACTGTTTGCCACCACTTTGTTAACCAGTTTCACTTCACATGATTTACACATTGGCTAATGATGCAAGTTAAACAGGTTATTTTTGAAGTCACGTTCTTATAAAATGAAAGTAAAGCTCACCGGTTTCCTCCTCCACCGATCACCATTTTCAGACAACTCCAATGAGCTACCCACAACATGATGCATTTCTTCTTCTTCACTCTGCAGAGCTCTTCTCTTGGGCTTGCTCCTGGCAGCATGCCCAGCGGCCACCTCTCTAATTTCTGGCTCCTTTATGTAAACTTTTTTCTTCAAGAACCTCTTGTCTATTGCACTAAACTCACTACTTGATCTATTGGAGAAAGGTCTCTCTTCTGAGGTCCGCAGGTCAGAGTCATTTTCAGAGATGTCTATTTCTAGTTTTCTGTGAGAGGCAAGTAAGGGCAGGACATCATGTAAATCATAAGAAACAAAGTATTATATATTTATTATTATTTTTAAAGCAACAAAAAAATAGTATTACACAAAGAAGTCATTTAAATTTAAAACTTTAATGAAAATAATAAAATATAAAATCGTGAAAGAATTATACCTCAATCGGTGTCTGTTCTCAATCTCTGCCAACCTTTTCAGAGCTGCACTGCTTGGCATCTTCGATTGGACTGGCTGCAATTGGACTGGCTTTTCCACTTCCTTGGTAATGGCAACATTGGTCTTTGGACTTTCAAAAGGTGAAGTTTTCTTCTTTAGAAACCGACTCCCTGCAACCTGCTGAGGCTTAGGAGAAGCTTTGAGCTTTTCACTGTGTTGTTCTTCAGCTGACAAGTCACTTAGATCAGCAAATGATGGCTGAGAGCTTTTTAATGCACTTGTCTTCTTGGTAAGGGTTTGCATATATTCCTAAAAGGATAGTACAAGCGCGCATTAACTACATCTAATATTAAACTATGTTTTGGACCAAAACTTAGCAATTCCCAAAGTATGCGCAGCAAAAACCAGGATCTCCCGGTGTAATCATAGGGGTGCCGCAAATCCAGACTTATTAAAGCAAATGTGCTACAGGGAGAGAGAGAGAGACTATGCCTTACTAAACTATAATGTGATGTCTATCTCCTGTTCTTATTCCAGCCTGAACTAGAATCTCTCTCTCTCTCTCTCTCTCTGCAAAATGAAAGACCCTGGTTGAAAACAACCCTGGACCTTTCACATTGCCACCCTTCCCGGGTTGGAGGCGGGAAAAACCCATCTTTTTTCCCGGGTCGGCTGGAAGTACCCCTTTCACATCACCACCAAATACCCAGGATTTTGTCGAGACACAGGTTTTTTGCGAAAATCCCGGGTATTTGGTGGTGATGTGAAAGGGGTATTAGTTTTTCTGGATCTACCTTTCCTGCTCTTCCTCTATCTGTTGGAATATCACAAGGCTCAGTGTTAGCATTGCTCTTCTCTATTTAGAGTTTGCCTTGAAACGATAAGAAAGTCATTTGAATTTCAGTATCATCTCAATGTGATCTGCAGATGATACACAAATCTATCTATCCACTTCTGATCTCTCACCATCTGTATTGGCCCGCTCTCTGCCATTTCATTTTTGGATGTCCTCCCACCATCTCAAACTTAATTTTTCAAAAAAAGTACTAATAATATTACCCCTGCCAGTAAAAGTTATCCACCTGGTCTCTCTACTCCTAAAGCTCACTACCAAGGTGTTACTATTGACCAGGAACTGTTCCTCACATACAATCTGTTTCTAAATCCTGCTGCATACATCTTAAATATAAAAATATCTCACACAGGACACTACAAAAACTGTAATTTACACATTAATAATGTCCCACATTGATTATTGTAATGCTCTCCTTATTGGACTCCCACAATATAAAATGACTATCCCACAGTCTATACTGCATACAACAGCTAGACTAATATTCTTTGCAAAGTGCTCTTCAAGCATGTCCGTCTTTACATTGGTTGCCTGTATTTCACAGAATTCAATACAAAATCCTTTTGCAAACCTACAAAGTCATCAATAAGACTGCACCTGCATACATATCCTCACTCATCTCAAGATGTATCCCAGCTCGGGCTCTCAGATCTTCACAGGACATAAAGCTCTCCTCTACGTTGAATAAATGCTCCGATTCCCGAGCTGCACGCACTCTCTGGAATAATCTTCCTCGCCTAATTAAACTTTCTTCTACTCTCCAAACTTTCAAGCAATCCCTTAAAACTCACCTCTTTAGACAAGCTTACCAAATTCTTCAAACCACTTCTAAGTATTTGTCTACACTATTTACAACTAGTTTGTTATCCAGTTTCCTTTCTGCTATATGATTAACACAACTTTGAACACTTTCTCTTTCAATACTAAAATGACACTAAGTTTTGCTGCTGGAACTACTGTATGACTGGATCATACAGAGCACTTTTACCATACAGCCTGGCTGGTCCATTTGTATGATACAGTATATATAGCACTTGCCCTTATGTAACAATGCCCAATAAGTAAGTGAGCAGGGCCCTCTTACCTATCCAGTCTCGTTACAATGAATGTTAAAATTGTAAAGCGCAATGTAATCTGATGGCGTTATATACAAATCTGTTAATTAATAAAAAAATAAATGATAGATAGATAGATAGATAGATAGATAGATAGATAGATAGATAGATAGATAGATAATGCATTAGGATGTGTTTTTGTTGGTCTTTTTTTATAAATTTTAGAAATGCCATATGACATTAACAAAAAAAGAATAGTGATTTTATGTTTGAACATAATGTTAGTTAAAAACAAGTGCAGTTTAATAAAGCGTATGTTACAGAAATCTTTGTCACTATGCACTTGACTTTGGTTAAAACTAACCAACTTTGCATTTCTTAAAAAAGCATTATTGCACATTTTTCTTTTCTGTAACTTGTTCTTTGAAAGAAATCATTGATAAAAAAAATATTCTTTTAATTTAGATATACAGCATGTGTAATGATTTTTCAAACAAGTTAATAAGCATTATTGTCCTGACCTAATACATTGTCTGCTTTGGATATTTCGAGAGAGGAGATAATTAATACATATGTGTTAACACATTTATAACTAAACAAATCCCTGAAGGGTGTTTTAGTATCTAAATCAATTTTGTGTGGCCATTCTCTGTATATTTTATATTTTATTTTATACTATATGTTTAATAAATTGGGTTAAACTAAAAATGTAATTATTTTTTGCCCAAATATGGGAAGCTGCATATTAATGGTTATAACCCTATCTACTGTGTTATCTTAATTTATTCATGTTTTAAATCTATTTCCTAAGTGCTTATTCATCTACTTTGTTTGATTTTGACCCGGGAATAACCCTGGTATGGACCAGGGTCACGGAGCCAGAGCAACAGACCCGGGATGACCCTTTCACACCAACACCCGACCTGGGTTATTCCCGGGTCGATAGCTTGGTCTGAAAGGGGTATAAATATTTCCAGAATAATGCCATCATTACATCAGAATACATTTATTCTCCAGAAACACTTTAGAACATTTTTAAATTTTATGTTTACATTTCTATCTTCCAGAGACACACGTTATATATTTTATTCAGCAACCTTTAGGATTTCAACTGATATATAATAATTCTAGTTTGTAAAGGAAGACTCAGAAACTTGTGTGCAAAGGCATTTGCTTAGTCTCTAATAAAACATCTTATAATGGTTTTTAGGTGCCAGTGCTCTGAATTTATAAGTGATTTTTCCACATTCAATAATCCTTTCAAAAATCTGAATAAGTGTGAAAAAAAATCTGATTTTATTTTTCCATTCTATATAATACTGAAATAATACACTTTAAATCATATCATATTATATATAGGACAAAAGCATATAAGATCTGACACTGGAAGCTGCCTTCTCAGTATGTGTAGGCTGAGAAGAGAAGAGATTATAGAAAACAGTAACATAGACCTCACTGTATCTATCATTCCCTACAGCAATCATATAAAATCCCAATGCTCACTTTCACACACATGCCTCAGTTTTAGGCAGACTCTTTCTAAAAAAAAAAATACTGTAATCCAGGATAATTCTATAAGTTTATTTGTAGAGTTAAGAAAAGAAATTGAAACAAATGCTATAAAAGCATACAAAGATGCTCCTTACCAAGCCCATATATGATCTTTGAAAGTAAATACTTAGGCTTATGTTTGCATGTATATGTGAAATATGATCAACCGTGTACTAGCTATAAAGCAAAAACAAAAAAGAGGATTTGACACAGAAACTCATGACAGTGTTTGCACTGACACATAACAAGAACTCACCTGTAATTCATCTACAGCGTCTTTGGGTTTTACAGGGACTCTCTGACCAGAAAGATGTGCCTGTGCTCGGGCCAGTGCCGAACTTCTCAGCCCATTTCTGGCAAACATTGTTAATCCTGCTAAAAGAGCACACAAAGGTAAATTTGTAAAACAAGTACAAAAAGAAGACATTTATGTGTTGTCATTGTAGCAAATACATTATAAATAAAAAAAATAGAAAATATCATACTATGACACTTATACAACATTTTATATCTTCAGATTAATTTGAAAAAAAAAAAAACTAAATTACCATGTGTTGCCACGCTGGAATTGTGTTTGAAAAAAATAATAATAAAATTAAGGCCTAGTGTGCCATTCCAATAAGACTACAATTTCTCATTCAAGAAAAAATTATAAAAAATAAGAAAAAGACAATATTCATGTTTTGTGCCTATATTTATAATCATTTAATTACACCATATTTATTTCCAAAGCATTCATTTTTTATGAATAAATAATGCATTTATTGCATGACCCAATGATACAAATATATTGAAATCTTAGTGAATAATGTAAACTTTAGCGCTCAATAAAATTATTACTCTGAGTTTCCAGTAGTTACTATAGTAACCACCTGTGCTGTAAAAAAAAAATGTTCTAGTTAACTAATGGAGTCCAGGCGAGTGTGACAATTTATTTTGCAGCTAGTGGAAAGGGTCTGGTCATCATCCTGCTGCTGAGAAAAGTAGGTTTAAAAAAACAGGGAAACTGCCCATAACGATGCACGCTGCTATTAGTCAGTGGCAGTTCCTGTGCCCTTCGAGCTTCGACGATACATTGAAAACGTACCGGAGCTGGTCAGTGACTCTTCTCATCACAGCGCCGCCCCCATACGTTGTTATGGGAGCAACATTCACTAAACGGTCCCTCCCTTCCTTTCTGTGATTTAGGACACCGATCCGCTCACTGCTTTTTTCCGAGCAGCAGTGATAGGTCCTTCCCTGTCACATGGTGTTGCTGCTACTACTTCTGCCTGTTGCCTAGCAGCTAAGGCATGTGAAATCAACCACCGAATACGAATAACCACCACTGACTAAATTAGAGCTGCTGTTGCTATTTTCTTTTAGCATATGTTCTCGTAGTTTTTTCAACAGTGTTCTGATGTTTAGGTAAAACCTATTGTAATTAATAGCTAATATTTATTTTCATATGTTTTTTAAATTGTTTATAGGTTGTTACATACTATATTATATATGTTTGTTATATTTATTTTTCATTAATGTCCATATTCTTTTGTGTTTATTATTTTTATTAATCTAAAATTAGTCTTCAGAGCATGGAAAAGCTTTTGCTTCTTTTCATCATTCAAATTACAAATTTACAACCTATTGTGTGTTAATGTGTAATTGAAACCAACTTTACATTTTTTTGACTGATTTATAATTATTTGTCTTTTTCATTTTAAATATAATTTTAAGAGAAATATCCTTTAGTTAACATTGTATTATAAACTAATGTGATTCAATTATATCTTAACAAAATGGTAAGATATCATTTAGGCTATATCTTAAAGAAATGTTGTCATTTATATTTTATTTATTTTTATTATATACATACCATTTTATTAAATGTTATGCTGTCTAATACAAGCTGAAAACCGCTAATAGTAATGTGTCACCAATGTGTCTTCATGATGAAAAGCATATATCTTTATCATATATAGTAAGCTCCAGGTAAAAACCCTGCACCAGATTCATATAATGCAATGTGTAGATTTTGTGCACTCTGTGTAGGAAAATAGTAGGGTGACCAACTTTCCAATGGACCAAACCGGGAGGGGAGGGAGGTGTTGCAGCGCTGCAGGCCCCCCCCCCAGAAATTTTTGGGTAAAGTCCTTTTTGGTGCGTTTTCCTTACTTAAAATTGTAGCTAACGTGTGAGATGCATAGCCTAACCACAGACTTTACAGGCCCTTAACTTCATTAAATGTATTGAATGACATATAGACATAAGGCTCACAAGTACATGGCTTTAAACATAAGCTACAATAGTCAGAAGTACAAAAATGTTTAAACAATTTGAAATACAAATGCACAATATAAGGCTAGAAGTTAAAATGGAAGATCTCACGCATAATGTAAGCAGAGGCCACGGATGAGATCTGTGACAGAGACAAAAGGTCCCATTAACCAAATCATTCTGTTGTAGGAGCTAAAGTTCATCAACAACACAATTAACCTGAACATGGCAAATTTGTCATTATATAAACTCATATTAACATCAATGATGATCACTGTTGCTTCTAAGCTGTGTGCTCTGGATATGAATTCATAAACATATTTTCATAAACATATTCATAAACATAAATATAAAGCATATTGTGTCAGCCCCACTCAGTATTCCCCAGCATAGTGGGCCTGATTCAGAGACTGAAAATAAGAACTTAAAGTTACACCTGGGCAAAACCATGTTGATTTCAGGGGGAGTCAAGTTAATTTTATTCTATGCATGCAGGGAGAATGCTTTGCTTTTACTTATTGCACACAGATACCTGAT
>WWET01000121.1:765803-787184 GCA_011038615.1 Limnodynastes dumerilii | reverse complement strand
AGATATGAGATAGATAGATATGAGATAGAAAGAAAAAAAAAAAAAAAAAAAAAAAAAAAAAAAGGAAGACTGAAAATTAAGAAACAGAAAAGAGATAAGTGAACTACTGTGTGTATAGATATATAGCTGTATATAATTTCATGTGTGTGTGTGCATGTGACTACATAGCTGTACATACCTATATCTGTCTGAGTGTATGTATGTATGTATATATAATACATTACATATATGGCAGAGACTCCCACAAACCTTGATCCGACTCATTGCATGGCTCTGATGTCAAGTCTCTCAGCTGAATGGATATCTTGCAATCTGAGTGTATGTGTATATATATATATATATATATATATATATATACACACACACACACACATACATATATGGCAGAGACTCCCACAAACCTTGATCCGACTCATTGCATGGCTCTGATGTCAAGTCTCTCAGCTGAATGGAAAGAATATCTTGCAAATGTGGATCAAGGAAGACCTGCCCTCCATGAGGTTGTTTAAAAATAGACTATTTTATGCATTTTTAATGAATGGGTTGAGTCTTCTTTAAACAAAGTAATCAAAACAAAGGCTTTTTGCTGGCAGGTGTTTTACATACCATATGGTCAACCTTGATTTGTTTCTCCAATAAAAATAATTAAAAGAAAAAAAAAGAAATTTAATGTTCTTTATTACGTTCTTAGTAAGACCTACTGACGTAACTTTACAGAAGTCATTACTGCCAAGGTATATAACTAAAGCATCAAGTGTTCTCCACATCACCGCCTACCTAGCAAAACTATTGCATACTGACTCCCACCTCATACCACTGCAACCAATCCAACAAATGTACAGTCTGCCTGTTTCATTATGGCTATTCCGCACTAGCATTTGATGCAATGCCGAATAGACAAAAGAATGTCCTACAAGCCAAATCACCAAGGGTCTCTTTCCTGAAATTTAAATAGCAGCTGCAAAACACAATATTATTTAACCTAACTTTTGCCAATTCCTGAACAAAAAAAGTTAGATAAAGGGAACAGGTAACAACAAAATGATTCTCTAAAGTGAACAAATTTTAACAGAAAGAATAGTGACCATAAATCTGGCAACTCATAGCGGAGGTGAAGACCCAAGCACAAACCTCTAGCCAATTGAGGAAACTTGCGGAAAAAAGCCCTCCACACCTCCATGGAACCAGGCAAAATGAGAAGTTCGGAGCACCAGATTAATAATGTGACAACTTAAAAGCTGGACTTCAATGGTAGCCCTAGATGCAGCATGTGGAAAATATTACAAGCTATTTCAACGTACAAATTAGGTTGCTTAATTTCCTTTCTGTGGAAGGATTTAGCACTTAATCCGGTACTCTCCAGTACGAAAATCTTATTGCCAAAAATGGGACATCCGAAAGTTCCGTTTCGAATGCCCCATTTTCGAATACTTACCGCTTTCTAATGTTTTTTATGAATGGGTGAGTATGCTGTTCGGCATACTTACCGTTATCCTTCCGCCGTCTGCTATTGTCGGACCTGGAACAGGTGAGTAAACTATATGTGTGGGTCAGGGTCAGGCTGCAGGGAAGGGAAGGAAAGGGTCACTCTGCAGGGGAGCGAGGGTTAGGGTCAGACTGCGGTAGATGGAGGGTTAGGGTCAGGCTGCAGGGAAGGGAGGGTTAGGGTCAGGCTGCCAGGAAAGAAGGGTTAGGGTAGTGAGAGGGGAGGGTTAAGGTTAGACTATTTTTTCTTACAATTTAGCAGAACGGAGCTTTCGGTGTACCTTGGATCGCTTGCTATGCCTTATTGAGGAATCAGATTTTTAAAAAATCAGATTTTCTATGTGGGGACCCACACCCAAAACCTTAAAAACACGCCAACCTCCAAGTTATTGAATGACTGAAGGACTGCAGATGACAAGCCTGCTTCTGTTGCCGCTGTAGCAGCTCCTATGCAAAATGAATGAGTTGCAAATTCACGAGAATCCAGCCCCAACACCTCCAGACACTTCCAAAACACCTGAAACTGAAAAATCATGAGGGCATGACTATTCCAATGCACAAACCAGACAATTGTCTGCTGTGGCCTATGTTGGGCGAACCTTTTTCCCCAAATATCCTGGATAAATTTCTGGATTAGGTGATCTGCCCAATGGTACTCACCTTCCACACCCAAGCTGATCTGTTTTTCCTTTACATAATTTACACTTAACCATATATCCCTGAATTTTAACATCAGATGCTTAAAAGTCCCAAAGTCATTAACAAATTGTTACAGGCCACTAATTCATTTATTCTAAAAGCCCCTGCAAATGTGAAAAAAAAGATGTAGCAAAAAGAAATAGTTCATACCTGTTATATCTCACCCTACCTAATGCCATTCTCAATTTATTTAGAATATTTGCTGCAAAAGCCGTTGAGAATCGGCAGTGCAGGCTTAACCATGGACCAGTCTTTTAATGCTTTGGTAATAACAAAGCATTTTGTAACATTCTGAAAACCTTTTAGCTGCAAGAAAATAAAAAATAAAAAGATATCCGCAAGGGTCATGACTGTAGCTGCCTTGGTCTTACCTTTTATATATTCGTGTCAGATAAATTCAAGGATGTCTTGTTGTTGGTCATAAAATGGATACCTTTTTAAATTAAGGAACCAGCGCCATTGATTTCAAGCAACCTGATAATGCCTGAATGTGGAGGGGGGCTAATGAGTGGATTGCTAAGTCCTCCATGCTGGCTAGGCTGCCTCCCAAACATGAGAAGGACAAGGTGTTTTTCACATATATGGAAATGGTGCCAATTTCCTGAACCTATGCTATAGGAACCTAGTCAAGATGGCTGCCAGGCCATTGTCTACCCCTGGCACATGACTTGCTCTAAAACATGTTTAACTCCAAGCAACACAAAATAAGACATATTAAAAGGCAAACTACTGGTGGTGAAGATTAATTTTGGCAGTTGATTTTTTGCATTACTCCTAAATTATCGCATAGAAAGACAATGGGTCTGACTCAGACTTAAACAAATTTTTTTACGAACGATTCACAGATCCTAAAGAAAAATGCTAACCATAGCCCTAGATTCTTAGCAGTTAAGAAAGTTCTTATCTCTAGTTTCTTATGCTTTGGAACGCCTTTGTTTCCTAACTGAGAATCATGCGCATATTGAGGATCTTAAATATCATCATGATTCATGGGTAAGCAAAACAACACATTAATTGTTTCACTTAGGAAGCAGATTGATTTTCTTAGGCTCTTTGTGTTTCAAATTTTTTTTTTTTTTTATTCTTTTTATTGAACCGCATCATATGATACATCCTTACATATACAATATGTCCAGAAACATTTTTTTGAAACAATTTCACAAGTTAAAACAGAAAATAAAAACCCACTGGAGAGTCGCCATCTCATATGGCAAGATAATGTGCCGTGCAGTGGAAGGGATTTCAGAGTTATGATTTATGAGTTCTCATCCACATATCTATTTTTGAATGGCTCTTTGTGTTATAATTAACAAAAGTAACCTAAAAATGTATAAAAAATTGCAATATGCAGTAAAATGTAGAAAATGATTAAAATATATATTAAATATTTATTGAATTATTAAGAAAGAACCATTCAGCTTTCAAAGCTGTTATAAAACAAATATTAAAATAATAACTACATAAATTAGATCTAAACAAAATGTTTAGTTTTCATACACAAACAATGAAAACATGCTACAAGGTAAGGTGTAAAAAATGTTTACAACAAACAATGAAATTATGCACAAATTGCAAATAAATATCAATAATGAGAACCTTTCAAATTTAAAGTCAAACTGAAAATGGTGACATAATGCAGTTTTAAAAGATAAGACTAACTGTTTCAATCAAAGTGAACACATGCATTCATTATAATCACGTAGCAGCTGTGTGCTGAACAAACAGAAAAGCATGAGGCTTTTGCTCTCTGTTAATCATGCAGACGTCAACTTAAGAATGGTAGGGGGCATTGTTATCTTTTCCCATGCATATCTTACTCCACGCATGCCCTTCTTAACTGTGAATCATTCTTAAATCTCGAGGAACGCCCATACTGTACATTAGTAATCAGAATGCTGCTCATTTGCATTAATAACCAAGTTGAATGCCAAGCCTTTTTGAAACCATTCTTCAGGCCATAGTGCAGTACACCAGTGACCATCAAAATAAGCTTCAAACACATGGGTAGACTGTATTTATATGTTTTAAATTAGAGGTAAGGCCTTTCATGTACCTGTCTGCATTAACTTATAAATTGATCTGAGCAACTTCCATTGTGTGTAATTCTGTTTGGGAGCATTTCTGTTATCAGCAGCTGAGAGGGGATGTTGTTCCACAGCAGCTAATATGGAGGCATTACAGGGTGCCTCCTGAGGTAATTTAGCTCTCAATTTAAAAACATATCTATATGACCCAACATTTGGACTCTCATTGTTAGAGTTAGGACCACCATAAGCAGAAAGGCCTTGACGGTGGCTGGTGGCTTATCATATATTTGCAAATATGTGTAATGGACATTTCTGCGTTTTATTTTACAGATAAAATGGTATAGTCTGTTACTGGTTAATGGCAGTGTTGCTGGTGCATTTTCTGTTATACACGAGGCAAGAAGACCAAATACAAATGGTTTGTTGTTGGATTTGAGATAAACAGTTCTGTATGTGCAAGGGGAATGTGTACCCCCTGCACTCCCCTCAAAAATACGGACCTTCTGCATGTGGAATTGTGAATTATACGTAAGGGCTTTGGATCACCTTTACTGTACAATTACCATTCCGTAGTCTACCTACCATACATGATATACTTTTTTGGGTAGCTGATAGAGGCAGAGTCACAAAATTTTTTACACAAATTGTAAAATGTCTAAACAGCTGTAATGTATTTAAATATCATTTAACTTTTTGTTAGTTCAAAATACTTGATGCTGATTATTTAGGAACATTAGGTATGGGTTTACCAGTCTTATGCAATGCTGTAAAAGGAGGAAACAAAAACAAATAAAATAAAAAAATAAAATTTAAAAAGGTGGGTTCACATTTAGGTATAATTTCAATAACTACAATTATTATTACCAATATGATTCATGGTCAACTGCACTCCAGTATCAATGAGTTTCCAAAGGAAATAGCACCGGAACAATGGGAGGACAACCACCAGTTCCTCGGGCATGCAAGTTATAATCCTACAGCTCCTTTGTTACATTGCTTTTACAGTCATTGTAGCATTTAAAGTATACATTGGTTTTTTTCACATCACACCGACCGTTGACACTTTCTCGGCTATCTAATGCCTAATTGCCTACTTGCATTCAGTGCTTTATACACTGGGGCAGGGCCGTAACTAGGGTGGTGTGAACAGGGCCACCGCCCAGAGCGGCAGTATCACTTGATCATTCTCCCAGCTTAATAGTTTTAAGCAGAGAGCTCCGCATACAGATTTGTAAAGCCTTTTACAGTGCGTTACTGTTAGCTGATGTTTTTTGTGCCACTCCCTCATTGACTTCTGCTGCTATGCGCTACTTTTAACTATAGAGAAATGTTGTGTGTGTGTGTGTGTAATATATATATATTATATATATATAGTAACGGCACAAACTTTTTGTTAGTTCAAAATACTTGATGCTGATTATTTAGGAACATTAGGTATGGGTTTACCAGTCTTATGCAATGCTGTAAAAGGAGGAAACAAAAACAAATAAAATAAAAAAATAAAATTTAAAAAGGTGGGTTCACATTTAGGTATAATTTCAATAACTACAATTATTATTACCAATATGATTCATGGTCAACTGCACTCCAGTATCAATGAGTTTCCAAAGGAAATAGCACCGGAACAATGGGAGGACAACCACCAGTTCCTCGGGCATGCAAGTTATAATCCTACAGCTCCTTTGTTACATTGCTTTTACAGTCATTGTAGCATTTAAAGTACACATTGGCTTTTTTCACATCACACCGACCGTTGACACTTCCTCGGCTATCTAATGCCTAATTGCCTACTTGCATTCAGTGCTGTATACACTGGGGCAGGGCCGTAACTAGGGTGGTGTGAGCAGGTCCACCGCCCAGAGCAGCAGTATCACCTGATCATTCTCCCAGCTTAATAGTTTTAAGCAGAGAGCTCCGCATACAGATTTGTAAAGCCTTTTACAGTGCCTAACTGTTAGCCACTCAGGTAGTAGCTGATGTTTTTTGTGCCACTCCCTCATTGACTTCTGCTGCTATGCGCTACTTTTAACTATAGAGAAATGTTGCGTGTGTGTGTATAATATATATATATATATATTATATATATATAGTACCGGCACAATAATACATACACGCTCACAGATCTATATCACTACATATAAATGTGTGCATTGTTCAAGCCACACCCACATGGAAAGATAACAAAGCACCAAGGGGGGAAACAGTGCCCACGTTCACCCAGGGCACTAAAATGTCTACTTACGGCCCTGCACTGGGGTACTCTAGTGCCTAGGTACTCCAGAGACAAGCAATTCAATCTCTGCAGCAATAATTAGCTTATTATGTTTCCTATCTTGCCTGCAGCAGCAGTAGTAATGGACCGAGAACCTCTTTGCCTGGAACACATCAATCTGGTGGTTGAAGTTTTTCATCAAAACACAATGGTGAAGCCATGACTGTAAAAGAAATGTACAGGAGAGTTTAAAGTAAAGTAAGATAATTATAATTTTACATTATGCTATACACACAATTAGACCACCAATTTTTATAAAATGTTATTACTGATTTTACATTTTTGTGCCACACTTTACAGTTGTGTGTAATGAGATCATCTTATAGCTGTTCCAAGGCAATATTTTTATATTATGAAAACTTTTTTGGCTTTTGTATTATTTAATTTTTTTTGTTTAATCTTCACTAAATAAATAGTAGTAAACTGGAATCTGCATTACATATTGTCATGTTCAAGGGATTAATGGGATCTCTTCTGGGTTTCAGGGAATAAGACAGTTGAGATGGTGTAAAGTGGAAGTTAGCCGGTTTAATGAAGGACAGGTGCATACAGAAATAAGCAATAAATAATAGCAATGAAAAGTCTTGGAATCAAGGCGTGCAGAGAGGCAAGGGTAATGGAGGTGCACTGAGGTGCAAAGTCCTTGAGTAGATGGACCACACAGGCAGGTGTGGCAAAGTGGCTGAATAGGGTGCGATGAGGAGATAAGGACTGCGGCTGGAGAGACGTAGTCAATGGGTCCAGGTAGAAGTAGTAGGGCAACTGTAGCGGGAATGATATAGTGAGTGGAATCCGAATAATAGTAGCTGGTAGGATGAAGCTGGAAAACTGGAGTGAGACAACAGAGCGGATCTGGGTAGTTGTAGCTGTAGAGTTGGGGTGGAGTAGCAGAGAGGATCCGGGTAGCTGTAGTTGTAGAGTTGGACCAGGACTGGTAGCGGGACTGGACAAGGACTGGTAGCTGGACTGGAAGCTGGACTGGACCAGGACTGGAAACTGGACTAGACCAGGACTGGAAGCTGGCCTGGACCAGGACTGGAATCTGGACTGGACCAGGACTGGAAGCTAGACTGGACAAGGACTGGAAGCTGGACTGGACCAGGGCTGGAAGCTGGACTGCACCAGGGCTGGAAGCTGGACTGCACCAGGGCTGGAAGCTGGACTGGACCAGGGCTGGAAGCTGGACTGGACCAGGGCTGGAAGCTGGACTGGACCAGGGCTGGAGGCTGGACTGGACCAGGGCTGGAGGCTGGACTGGACAAGGATGTAGCAAGAGCAAGGCTGGAACAAGATTGAGGCAAGGCAGGATCAGGATCCAAGAGCTGGGTGCAACAGAACCAGGCACCTAGAAGAACTAGTTGTTCTGGCGAGGAGTGAAGAGTCTGCAGGGTTTAAATAGTGCGCCCTGCGCACAGATTGGCTGGAGGACCAGAGAGGATGAATCCTATTGGTGGAGCGGTGACACGTGAGTAAACCAAGATGGCGGCTCCCATGGACCGGAGCACCGCCACACTTGCCGCCAAGAACCACGAGGAGGACGCCGGAGAAGATGCGGTGAGTATAAGAGGCTGTCACTGACTTAGTGACAGTCTCTGCGATCCTGAGCTGCAGCACCGCCGAGAGAGGGACGCGACCAGCCAGAGCGGGTAAGTGCGGTACTTGTGACCGAGATTTGTGATACATATATTGGTACTATGGGCCTGATCCAGACCTACGCTCATGAAACTCTTATGTGCGTAGTGTATTTCCGCCAGTGTACCTACAATGCACTCCCCTTGGTTGTAGTTAGTTTTGCCTTCTTACGCCCAGCAAACCCTACCCTAACTTTTCTGATCGTAACCGCGGGCGTCCGTAAGCTCAATGCGTAGTTAGCACACCCATACTGTACGATTTAATGCCTCACCCTGCCCTCGGTGCGTATTGGACCGTATTTATGAAGGTTTTTCGATCAAGGCCCATGCGCTCAGAATTTAAGCATAATATGAGCATAACATCTGCCCCGCGCATGCGAAGTAAGTACAAATGGTCCTTTTTACGCTTACTTCCGTCGTAAAAACGCACCGGAGGTCTGGATCAGGCCCTATGACAGTAATCCTATTGATGCACATCTATATGTCAATTACTGATTTCTACTATTTTATTGGCTACTATTTTAGCTGTACTGTATTATTTCAGTATACACATGGCCACAACCGTGTCACTTGGACCAATGTATAATGATAATTGGCCTAGGAATATATTCATCATTGATTCATACTTTTAATTAAATTTTATTTTGCACTTCTGGATTGGATACCAGCTATTGGACCTGCCTGATCTTATGGCTTGGTTTATCATTTAAATACCTCTATTATGTTGACAAGAGGCCTGATCCAGACCTACGCTCGGCCGTGTTTATACGCTTTGCGTAAGCGTAAAAACGTCAATTTGTACTTACTGCACATGCGCGGGGCAGATGTTACGCAACGAAATTCTGAGCGTATGGGCCTTGAGCGTGCCAGCTTTGTAACAACGCTCGAGGGGGTGTGCCTGCCATACAAAATCCATAAATACACACCAAGGGCGGGGTGAGTCATTTAAATCGTACAGTATGGGCGTGCTAAGCATCGTAACTACACAAGGAGCATATGGACGTCCGCAGTTACGCTCAGAAAAGTTAGGGTAGGGTTTGCTCGGCGTAAGACGGCAAAAGTAAGTATGAACAAGGGGAGTGTCTATGGGAGTCCATCGTAGGAACACTGGCATAAATAAGTTACGCACAAGAGCGTTTCATGAGTGTAGGTCTGGATCAGGCCCAAGGATACCAACCTTATCACATGCTGGGGCTCCTTAACAGGAAAAAGAGAGGGGGCCTGTCCAAGCACAGGTAAGGCTATATTTTTTCTGGGTCTCTAAGGGAGAACTGGAAGCATCCCTCTCTGCAGTATAATGGTATCCCCTCCTTAGTTGATTTTCCCTACTGCTGCACTTAAACTGCCAAAATTGCTGTTGGATTAAGCTTCTCTTTTATCTGGGAAATTTACCTAAGGATTCAAGTTTCTCGATCCTTAGAGAGTGTTTAATATCTGTTATAATAACAGATTTTAAAAAATCCATTCTTTTAGGTCTTTAGCATCATCCTTCACTATATAGCAGGATATTGTCCAGATGCTTTTTTTTTCTGTCTTCCCACATATCACTTAAAAAAATAATGGGGTAGATCCAGAACTACGTTTGCCGTACGTTTATTCACGTAGCGTAATAGGTGATTTTACGTCTCTGCCACGCGTAAATTCGCTCCGATGCGTTGTTCTGGATCAGGCCCAATGTGTGAAAAAAAAATCCCAAACAAGGAAATAAGACAATGTTTTTCACTTGTTCCAAGTGTTACACAAAACTACTTAGTGGACTGTAGGATCAGGATGCCCTGTGCGCAGCTGAGGCTGGTTGCTTCTCCATTGGCAGAACCAGCTTTGACCAAGTTGCTCACTATGGTGGTGGCAGATCTTTAACATGTATTGGCTTCCAGAGTGGTGAGTGCTGAAACCCCTTCTGTGCTTCCAAATCACAATTTGTGTGTCCCTGTAAGGTCTTGGAGATTAAAGAAGTCAGTATAGGGTTTGAGTCGGGTTTCCTGCTCTGGGCAAGCCTGCCTCTAGGTCATGTAAATGTGCCTCTATCCATCCGGTCCTGTACCCTGAGCTTTCTAATTCATATGTTTCCTCTATTGAGGAATGTGGCAACTTGGACTGAAAGGGATGATCAGGCCATATTGGAGAATGATTCATCCTATGCTCTGAAAGTAAAAAATTTAGTATTGGCTGTCCTTTCTTCAAGAGGATAAAGAAGAGAACTGTTACTTTCACATCTTCCCCATAGTTAATAGAGATAGTTGAGGAGGTGTTAAAAAGGCATGAAAAGAAGTTTTTGCCACAAAAAAAATAAATTGTGTCTTACTTCCTGTTGCCTTCGGCAATGACAGCTAAATAGGAGCAAACACCAAAGTTAATGCTCTGGTGGCTTGTCTATCTAAGTCCACTAAAGTACTGATTCCTGAGATGGACTGAAGGACAGAAGAAGCTTCGATAGCCTTCTTAAAATGATTTATTTGGCTGCAGGGCTATTTCTCAGACCAATTTTCACTACTGCTTGGGTAGCCAAGCCATGGAAAAGTGAGTGGCTAATATTTCAGGATAAGTATACTACCCTTTTAAAGGGCAATGCAAACAGCTTTTTCTAATTATACTAATAGTCCGACTGAGGATCTGCTGCAGTTATATATAAAACCGAGAGGCAGTTATTGAAAACATTTTTAACATCCCAAGCCCGGCTCCATTGTGACTACACTAAAAATAGATTCTATCATTGGGGTAACAAATCGGGTAAACTGTTATCGAAAATGTCCAAAGCTAGTAAAAAAAAGAGCCCCAATCCTGGTGATTCTGGATAGACACACTAATCAACGACTAACTAACACGGGAGAAATCGCAAAAGCTTTTAAAACCTATTATGAAGCGCTATACTCATCAGCGCCCATTAATCAACCCTTGCATGACCACCTGCTTGACAATACTAAATTGCCCAGATTATCTGAGTTACAAAAGGAAATTTTGGGTAAGGACATCTCGGAGGAGGAGGTTAGGATTGCTATTACTTCCCTACATAACACCAAGAACCCTGGCCCTGACGGTTATCCAGCCGAATTTTATAAATTACTCAAACATAATATTTCACCATTCCTTACATAGCTATTTCAAAAACTTTACACGGAACAACCCTCTTACCCGTCCTTTAATGAAGCTAAAACAATATTTATCCCAAAACCAGGGAAAGATCCGGAACTTATTACTTCGTATCGCCCCATCACCTTACTAAACCAAGACTGTAAGCTGTTGACCAAAATTATAGCTAATCGCCTCCAATCTATATTGCCTAGCTTACTAACACAACACCAATTGGGATTTACTCATCACCGACACTCAGTGAAGGGAGTGAGATCTGCTATTGCGGCGGTGGTGACGGCCTTTAACCCCTCTTATCCCACGGAAGACGAAAACTTGCTGAGTCTTGACGCAGAGAAGGCCTTTGACAAGGTATCCTGGCTACATCTCCCCAAATTTTTTGAAATTCAACGCTTTGGGCATACATTTGCGCACTTCATAAAATTTTTATATACCAACCCTAGCACTACTCTTGTGATAAATGGCGTTAATTCAGAGTCGATTACTATGTCTCGAGTTACCCGGCAGGGATGCCCCCTATCCCTGTTATTATTTAATCCCCTCTTAAGACTACAATCCCTTGAGGATTTCAAGGGTATCAGGGTGGGACAGGTATGGAGAAAATTACTGCCTTTGCCGATGACCTGTTACTATATATTGGCAATCCGGCACAATCCTTGAATTCCATTTTAGATCTTATGACAAAATTCGGGGAGATCTCGGGGTTTTGCATAAATCAGGACAAATCGATTGCAATGTCCTTGACTGCGAAGGTGAAGCCCAGGTGGGCAGGGGACCTAAATATTACATGGGGTAAAACTGCTATTACTTACCTAGGGGTTGCAAATCCCTAAAAACAGGCTTTACTCCATGAATATGAGGAAATTAATTAAGAAGGTACTTTTAGAAATCAACAGCTGGCAAAGGCTTCCTCTCTCCTTTCTAGGAAGAGCTAATTTGCTCAAAATGGTCTCGTTCCCGAAACTGCTCTACCCTCTGCAGATGCTCCTGATTGTACTATCGCCCACGAATGAGAAGCATATTTATGCAACATTCCGTAGATTTATATGGAATGGCAAGCGCCCTAGGATTAGTCTGGCTAAATTGCAATTGAGTAGGTCTAATGGGAGGATCAATTTTCCCAATTTAAGGCTGTACAACCAAGCCAGTCAGTTACTGTATATCAGAGACTGGCTACATGATACTGCCATTTATCCAAACAGGCCAATCGAACAATCCTTTTTGACTCCCATGACGTTACCAAATTTTCTGCATCTGCGGAGGGTAGACATTCCGAATGAGGTGGAGGATAACCCGCTTTTAATGTCCGCATGGAGAATGTGGCACAGGATACGCTCTAAAATGGGACTTAATAGTCATAAGACACTTTTTCTACCCCTTATCGGTAACCCAACATTTCAACATGGCGGAGCACTGTGTCCCTTTACTACATGGAGGGATAGGGGGCTTAAAAATATAACATTTTTGGTGGACTCCCATAGGCAGGACACCCTATCCTGGTCAACTATACAGGGAGTGCCCTAGAATTAGACATTTCTGGCATCAGGTGCAGATGTATGCCACAGGACATTTACTCAGTTACCTGCCATTGAGCCTGGAATGGGCTATCCTAGGTATGATACCTTCTAATGTTAAATGTAATAAGGAGAGTAAACAGTTGGCCTTGATAATATCGGCGGTGGAACGGAAGTCTATCCTCCATATGTGAATACGCAGTGAATCCCCTACTATGGAGCTGTTCTGTAATAAATTATACTTTGTGTTTCGTATGGAGTGGCTTGATGCATCCCTGCATAAGGAACAGCGCATAGAGAAGTTTTCATGTTATGGGAAGCCTATATTGACATCCTACCCACTTCTATAAGACTTAGTATTCACAAATGTTTCCATGAGGTGGGATTGTATGAGACGAGGGTTTTACAATCAGACCTGCCTATGTGGTTGACGGATGTGTAGTAGTCCTCTACGACCTTATGGCAGGGGAATATGTTGAATATGTGAGACGCCGGGGTGGGAGAGACAGTCGTGGCTTGATCGACACACAGGAATGTTAAGAATTGATTGTGAAAAAGTTTATTATAAGTTGCTGTACAATGTATGAAACTTATTGGATATGATACCATGTACATTGAACAATGTATTATTTGTTGTAATGCTGAACTTGAATAAGAATAAAAAACAGTTAATAAAAAAAAAAAAATGAGTGGCTTTAGGTCTTACAGACTGGTACTATCTCAGAAGATCTTATTATTCTTGGGAAGCATCTTAAAGAAATATCAGGTTACATTGCCAATGCCTTCCTGGATTCAGCTGCGATCAGTCTGTCTCCTCTCAGCCAAAATTCACACAATGCAACATGTTCAAACTCCATTTGAAGAAGACTTCCATTGCAAAAAAGTTAAATCAGTGTGTCTTTGTTTTCGCAAACATTCAGCAAGTGATTCTAAGATATGGATTTTTATTCATAACTGTTCAGAATAACCTTGAAAAATTCTTCAAAACTTTCAACAAGCATTTCATAGTGTTTTTTTTTCTTATTAAGAATTAAGAAGCCGTCAATTTTCAACAACAAAGTGTTCCAAAGGTGGAAAAGACAGTAAATGTGTTTAAAAAACTTTGTTTCTAAATATAAGGCATTTCTTAATGAATGCATTAAATTTAAGTCTGCATAGACCAACAAAGACACCATTTGTGGTAAATGAAAGCATTCAGATGATTAAAGTTATCAGGTAAATAACAAATTTTGCTAAACAAACCTTATTACAAAATCAATTCTGCAAGATATATTTCAACTTCTGAATGGAGTTCAACTAACCAATTCAACACCTTTCCATGGGATAACCATCTTACATCTATGTTCAAAAGTAGTTGGATGTGGTCACTGCCCAATTTGAAACACAAGCAGGAAAAGAGAGGAGAATTCAGTGCTCTTGACTTTATAAAAATAACCACTTTGATGGCCTCATTGTGCACCATTTTAAAATTGTTTGGCATCCATTTTGTAGCCAATCCTTCTCATTGGATACTGTAATGGATAAATGTGCAGTTTGGTGCTACAGATTAAAATTTAGCTGTGACACCTCAAAGTTGTCTATATATTGTTTGTGCGCTATCACAAAGTGCCTGACAACATAAAAGATCCTTTATTTCCATCCCCACTGCAAATCGATCATAAACATTACTTGAGCATGGTTTGGGAGAGCAGTACTTTCATCCAGTTGTAATAAAACTGGCTTTGTTTTACTTCAGTAACAATTCCATCACATGCAAAGCCATAACATTAATTCTGTGACTAACTGATTTGATAGTGATAACATGTCCAATTTTTGGGTGCTTGGTTGCTTAATATACATTTCAGCTTGTCCTTTATAGTGTTAACTCTTTGCCAATTGCAATTTTGAGGCTAACCAAAATAGATTCTTCAACAGCTTCGGACTTCCAGTAAAAAATGATATTACAGTATCTTGATACTTGATTTAATCTATGCCAATTTATTTATTTTTTATTTATTTTACATGGTTTATTCTCAAAACCTGCCTGCTTAGTAGTAAGATTCACTGATTTAAAATTTAGGTTTTTATGCTTTGAAAGCAAATAACACACCGAGGTGATGGCTCAATCACTTCTTCAATCATTGTAAATCCATACTTGATATACTCTTCATCAGATTTTCTAATAAGTTTCTTTTTCTGAAAGCAACAACTTCGGTTTTGCCGTTTTCTGCATACTGGCATGAAGTTGTGTCACCCTTTTTGAAGCAACTTATCCTTCTTGGTAGCATGAATAAGTTTGATCCTTTGACCAGTACAGCTTAGTCCTCTGCTGGGTAGTTATAATAGAAAAATAGGAACTCTAGGACACTTATCTTTATTAATATAATTACATTACAATTAATTTATAATGTACCCATCTTGTTGGATTTAATTGTTGAAATCAGTCCTTGCCCATGTGGAGTTTACAATGTATTTACCCTACCACACATACATTAGACTTAATTTTATTAGAAGATAATTAGCCCATCAGTATGTTTTGAGTGTATAAGAAAAATGTAGAACCCGTAGGAAACTCATACAAGCACAGATAGAACATAGATAAAGATTAGACTGGTTAAAAGAAAAACCCATGACCCCAATGCTGAGGCCAATGCGAACTACTGTTTTACATTGATGTGAACAAAATAAAATGTATGTGTGTGACAATTTTTCAAGGTCAGTCTTACCAGATGAAGATGCAGCAGATTTCATCTGAGTTGTTGATCAGAGGGTTGTGCTGAGCATTGAATAATGAGGCTGTCAAATAGAAGCAACCCTACGATCAGGATGTAGTTTTCAGATAATCAGAAAGAACAATCCTATACAAGAAGTATTGATCTGTTAGTCAATATTTAGGGGATTACTTGGGTTATATGGGAAAAATTTGTGAATGGATAATTATATCAGTATGTGGTCTAAAATGGGTCTAGTATTTAAACAAACAATTAAACTGCTGGCACTAAAGTCCAAAGAGGGTTACTGACCAGCATACTTCCAAAGCGGGGACAGAACAAAGGAAAAAGTCTGAATAGAGGGGATGAGAGAGCATACAGAGGAAGGAGTGAGGAAAAGGCATGGAATCATTTTTTTTTTTTTGCCTATTTTTATTTTTGTTTCAGCAATTGTACAGTAAACATTGTGGTGTCTGCTGTATCATAGTCAATATTGTTATTGCTATTGTAGAGACCAGAACTAGTCAAATCATCTCAGTGCTACATTTAAAATGAGGGCACTCATGGGGCAATAGGCCAGGTAAGGTGCTTGCATATAAGTCTATATTTTGGAAAAGAAGTAACTGCTTTAAGGAGAGCTTCTTACTGATTCGCAGTTCATTTTAAGAAAATTTCATAAATATTATTCATAAAGGCTGTCTTCCACTCATCTCCTTTGCGAATTCTAATTAAATTGTAAGCTCCACGGAGATCAATCTTAGTGTACACTACAGCGTCTTTAAGTTTGTAGAACAAATCCGTGATTAGGGGCAAAGGATATTTATTTTTGACAGTAATTTTGTTCAGAGCTCTGTAGTCAATACACGGGCAGAGCGAGCCATCTTTCTTAGAGACAAAAAAAAACCCCAGCTCCCATGGGAGAACGGGAAGGGCAGATAAAACCTTTCTGGAGGTTTTCTTTAACATAGTCATCCATAGCTTTAGTTTCAGGAATTGATAACAAAAAGAGCCGACCCTTAGGAAAGGGAGAACCAGGATTCAGTTCGATGGCACAGTCATATGGACAGTGAGGAGGGAGTTTGTCTGCTTCTTTCTTGGAAAATATGTCCAGGAACTCAGAGTACTGGGGTGGAAGCGAAGTGTCCTCCACGGAGAACTGACGTATGGGCAGAGTAAGACAAGTCTTACAGGAGTCCTTCCGTTAGACTCTCTCTCCTTTGGTCCAGTCAATGACGGGATTGTGCTTATATAACAATGGATGGCCTAGAACCAACTTGGCAGCAGGCGAGGAAAAGATATAAAATTGGATAAATTCAGAATGACAGGCTTCAGCTAGGAGTTGAACGGATTTCCGAGATACAGGAAATTTGTCCCCCAGGAAGAGGATCGCCGTTGAAACCACAGGCAGTTATGGGTTGCGTAAGGGAATGAGTGCGGATTCCCCATTTCTTAGCAGAGTCAGTGTCCAAGAAAAATTCCCAGCTGCCCCGCTGTCCACAAAAGCCTGAACCTTGATAGAAGAATTATTGATTTTAATCATAACAGGTAGTAGTAGAGAATTTGAGGAAATAAAATTAAGGCCCAGATGGATCTCCTCCGCATTCATCTGGTTTGATCGTTCCCGATGACTTCACCATTTTAGGACAATTATCAGCCATGTGGGCTTTTCCAACACAGTAGTGGCAAAGGCCGAGGTTGCGTCATCGCTCCTCCATCTTGGAAAGCCGTAACGAGACGATTTGCATGGGTTCATCCTCCGAGAGGGAAGTACGAGGTGGCGAAGTGGAGACTGTGGGAAAGACAAAAGTTTTTTCAAACTTGTGCTCCTTTAAACGACGGTCAATCTTGATAGCTAATTTCATAAGATCTTCCAAGGTTTCAGGCACAGGATATTGAACCAGAGCATCCTTGATACCTTCAGATAACCCCAGGCGAAATTGTGACCACAGAGCCGGATTGTTTCAGCAACATTCAGAGGCCCATGTACGGAATTTGGCGGCTAATTCTTCCACCGATCTTAGCTTCGGTTGATGCTTCTTGGTCTGGGTCATCATATATTACGCCCATGGCCTCAAAGAATTCATCCACTGTGTGCCTGGCCGAGTGAGCAAAAAAGTCCAAGCCTGCGGCTCCCCTTGAAGTAGAGAAATTATCAATCCGACCCTTTGGAATTCTGAGCCTGAAGCAATGGGACATAATTGAAAATATAGGAGACAGCTGTTTTTGAAGAGACGAAACTTGGAACGATCCCCACAGAAACAGTCTGGAAGAGGTGCTTTGACATCTGAAACAGCAGCGGGAGCCGCCGCAGGCTATAGTGGGCGTAGGGCAGCAATGGCTTGTTCCTGTGAATTCACTTTGGTGGTGAGGTTTTGCACCATCTGCCCCAGATGGGACACTTGAGTGATTAAGGCCTTGATGGCTTCGGATGCAGCAGGGTCCATGACCGGAACGCAGAGGAATGGACTGGGGTCCAAATGTATATATTTTTGTGGCTGGTTATAATGTTACGACACCACCGGAATTACCTGGGATGGAGGACCGGGGTAGTCGTCTGGAAGAGGCGGACAAGGCTGACCAAGGCGCGGAGTCTAGCAGGATCTGGTTCTTCGCTAAAGCCTCTAATGGTGAGGATAGACTTGTGCTGCAGATTTACCCACAGGTCGCGGCCCCTAGGGCAACGTTCGGGAGATGAAAGAGAGTTGAACCAGGGCAGAGGGGAATGGATAAAAGAGAGAGGGTAAGTAGGAACAGAAGTACCAGAAGGGACTGGACTGTGATGAACTACAATAAACACTGAACAGACGAAACCAGGGGTGACGATACAGGACTGACTAACCAAAACAGAATGGGAGACTCACTCACTCATTCAACTCACTCATTCAACAGCAGGAAATCCCCTAAGGTATAGAAACACTGGCACTCAGGAATAGGTAGGGTTAATACAATGAGGATAAGAACGGCAAAGAGGAGAGAGAGGGAGTACAGACAAGAGGGGCACAGGCAGGATTACAATAGGGCACTCAAGATCAAAGAAGATAAGCAGGAAGGCACAAGGCAAAAGAGAAGCAAGCTATAGGCACCTGAGAAGGATACTATAACCAGCGCCTGCACTGTGGACTGGGAGGCTAATTAACAGAGTGCTGACCAATCACAGGAAAGCAGAGAACGCGTCAACGGAAGGGATAGGCCAGCGCCATGGCAACCAGGACACGCTCCGGACTCCAGCCTGACAGCTAGAGCAAATGTGTGTCCCCTGTTGCCCTGGCAATGTCACTGCCATGCGCCGGAAGATGGGGAATCAGCCAGAGACAGCGCGTCTGAACAGAAGCCAGGACCGAAGGAGAACGAGGAGATGTGGCAGGAGCAGGTAAGCCAGGACAGCTTGCAGCTATGTGGCGCTGCCTGTCATTTACAAATGAAGAGAAACACTCGTCAGGGTTGCCCGCTCTCTCTATTTCTATTCAACCTGTCCTTAGACCCATTGTTGCGTGTTCTGCAGAACTGGCAAGAGTTTAAGGGAATAACTATCGATGGGGAAGATCAAGATGACTGCATTCGCCAAATACCTCCTTCTATACATAGCCAACAAAGTTGAGTTCCTCCCACTCCTCATGGATAAGTTAGATAGCTTTGGAAGTACTTCAGGCCTAACGATTAATTTAGATTTCACCTTAGAATAATTCTGTACCCTTTCAATGGGCAAAGTGACAGATAACTTATCTTTGTGGACAGGTCACCAAAAATCCTTCATCACTATATAAAGCTAACATGTCTAAAGCTATCACTAAGCTGGAGAGACATCTTGAGGAGGGGTCTTTAGCTTTCCCATTTGGGATGAGGAAACCTGCTAAAAATGATGTGGGTCCCATGTTTGCTATATATTCTACAATCCCTTCCAATAATCCTAGCTTACTCTGGTATTAAGAAATTAAATGGTCTCTTTAGAAATGTTATTTGGAAGGGTGAGAGGCCATGTGTCTCATAAAGCTTAACAAAAAAAAGATCCAATGGAGGGGAATAAGCTTCCTGGATCATTTTCTTTTAAGATTTGCATTTGCAATTAAAAAACAAATTTCACCTGGGGGTAAAAATCCCTAAAGAGATCACGAACATATACTCGTTAAATGTTCAACCCCTGATCTCTAAAGTAATAGCGGAAATAAAAAGTTGGGAAAATGTACCTGTTTCATATCTAGGAAGAGTATCCCTTTTAAAAATGATTAGCTTTCCTAAATTGTTGTACCTGCTACAAGTACTACCGCTAACCCTAAAAGTTAAAGATGAAGAGCTCCTAAATTCCTCCTTTCGCAAATTTATTTGGAGACAAAACCCCCTAGAATTGGTCTCTTTAAATTACAACAGGACACAAATTCTGGTGGGATAAACTTTCCAAATCTAAAGGTCTATAGCTATGCGTGTAACCTAAGAATTATTCAAAATTGGCTTAATAGTTCCAATACATACTCCAACCAACATATAGACCAGGCTTTTCTCCCAAATATCATGCCAGCTGATTTTCTACATATGACCCGGGTAGAAATACCAGAGAAAATTGTAACTAATCCTTTGCTTATGGCAGCATGGATAACATGGAAAGCGGTGAGGAAAATGAGAAAGTTCCAATTTTCCAATTTTCCAAACATTGTTAGGAAATCCCCAATTCCAGAAAGGACAAGCTGCATTGCCATTTACACAATGGAATAATACAGGGATTAAAAATCTATTTTCATTGGTAGATAAGAGACAACAAAGGGTATTAGCTGTGTCTGACTTCTTGGTTAAACATGATTTACCTTTGTCTCAATCCTTTTTTGCATATCAGGCAAGGCATTAAGCCAAGCAAACTGTAGATACCTTTACCTCTGAGGATTGGAATAATGAGTTGAACAACGAGCTGGTCAAAAATGTAAATAGCAGGGGGGCAATCTCGAGAAATTACCACTTACTTATTCGTAGCCATAATACCTCACAATCAGAGGAAATACATCCTTGGTCAGACAATTTTCCAGATTTAACAAGGACAGTTATGCTTGATGCACTGTCTTATTCTTGTAAGGTGCTACCGGCCGCCATGTATAAAGAGATGTTCTTAAATGTTTTCACAAAGGATACATTTCACCTCATCGCAGATTTTGTATGGGTCTGGCTGATACCAGTGAGTGTCCTAAATGTCATTCACCAGATTCAACTTTGTACCATTGTTTATGGGACTGCCCCTCAATAAAAAACTTTTGGCAGCAAGTTCAATTATATACTTCAACACACCTTTTAGAATATGCCCCACTATCAGCACTTTGGGCGATTCTGGGTATTCCCGATTCGTCTCTAACATTTACTAAATACGGGAGGAAACTACTGCTCATAGTTTAAGCTGTGGCAAAAAAGTGCATTCTCCAGCAATGGACCCAAAAATCTCCACCCACCCTGGAGAAGTTCCATCAAAAGCTTTTCCATGTTTTCAGAATGGATTGGCTAGAAACATCATTGCACAAATGACAAAAGACACATAGTCTCTTCGGGTCTGGGAGAGCTTTATTAACATATTATCTGACACAACTAAACAAAGCATTTATAACTGCTTCAGTAACACGTACTGGTATGAGCTTAGGCAATATGAAAATGACCCTCCCATTGTATTAAGAGATGGTACCCCCTTGACAACCTGTATGCAGTCTGTTTAACTTATTATGATATAAACAACATGGGCCTGATCCAGAACTACGCCTCGGAGCGAATTTACGCGTGGCTGAGTAGTAAAATCGCTGTTTTGTACGCACTGCAAATGCGCACCATAGAAAATACGCACATTAACGTAGCGTAATTGTGAACGTTTGGGCCATTCACGTATGTGTCACGTAAATACTTATGTGTGGGCGTGCTGATTTTACGTTAGTCCAAATTACGTGAGTGTACAGTATGGGCGTGCTTAGCTGCGTAAATTCGTTCAGCCCATACGTACGTGTGCGTATG
>WWET01000121.1:739677-749814 GCA_011038615.1 Limnodynastes dumerilii | reverse complement strand
GAACGTGATTTCAGGCACTGGGTAATAGTCTCTCAGTAGCTCCAGTCACCTCCTGCTAGCAGGAGGTGATTTGCGGCGTTAACAGAGAGATTTTTTTTTTTCTCTGGTTATTTTTTTACCGCTGGCTGCTGTTTTAGCATAGCGGTAAAAAAATAATTGAATATGCGAATTTTTAACGTTCAATTGCCGGCGAAGGCGTCATATTTTTTTCCGACGCAATCTTTTTGAAAACTTCGCCGGCAATTGAATCGGGCCCAAAGAGTTATAGATACACTCCTGTGTTGGAGAAAAGGGGTGTTACACTTAAGCAGTGTTGTGGAGTCTGTCTCTGCAGCACTACAATAGAGGGCCATGGTGGCAGGACACATTATTTACGGTGACTCTCTCTAGCAGCGCTGCAAAGAGACAGCCGGTGCCAGCTTCTTTATCATTCCATACACTGACACTGACATGATGACATCAGTGTCTTTACAGAGAAGATAGTGGAGTCACCATGTGTCATTGCTGAAGGCAGCTGAGATAGGGGGCCCCTTCAAAATTTTGATATGGGGCCCACAAGGTTATAGTTACACCCCTGGGACAGACATATGTATGGCAGGATTATTAATAAGGTGCAGACATATGGATGGCTGCATTAATAAAAGGGGAAGGTAGTAGACCCGCACTCTGGGCAGTGCAAGGCACATCTACTTTCGTCAGACATTTTTGTTGACAGAATTTTGTCCCTCTTTCCAGGGAGGTATGTACTTAAGGACCATGCAATTAAAACAATACTTGTGAAAAACAGCATACAAAAAACTTATAACAGTCAGAACAATTGGCTAAATACAACAAGAATATAAGGCTATTTAAAACAATATGAAAAACAGCTTAAGTAGTCTATGACATTGCTCCTCAACCTTTTCTCATCCTTGGCACACCTAAGTACTAAAAGCACATGCAAAAAAATAAAGGAATTACACAGTGCATACACAGTATAGTATAACTAATATTAACTATGTTAGCCAGCAGCCCCCCTCATGTGTCTGCAGCCTCCCCAGTAGCCCCATTCATGTGTCTCCAGCCTCCCCAGTTTCCCCCATCATGTGTCTCCAGCCTCCCCAGTAGTTCCCATTCTTGTGTTTGCAGCCTCCCCAGTATCCCCCAACATGTGTCCACAGTCTCCATAGTATTCCCCAGCAGGTGTCTCCGGCCTTCCTATACTTTACTTACCTTTTCTGTGTTCCTTCCTCCTGGTGCTGTCCTCCGCGGCACAATGATGTGACCTGAGGTTGTGACAGCGTCACACTGTAGGAAGTCCCGGCTGACACTGACATTCTGTGCTAAGGCTGGGCGGAAGCTTGTTCCACACTCCACCCACACCCTGCTTGGTGGGATGTGGGCAGAGTGTGGACCAAATGGTGAAATTATTTCCTTAAGGCAAGGTCTTCCAGTGCTTTTTCTCCTGTTGAAGGCATTACACCACGTATGCAACAGCACACTGGTTGAGGATCGCTGGTCTATGATATGATATGGACAGTTCATGTTGTGCCAGGTGGCCTTTATTTTGTGACTGTTACTGGTCTTTATGTCATATTAAAAGCCATAAAGGTGACACCACCATATCTAGAGACATGGACATTCATCTTATATGTATATATATATATAACGGCAATCGCTCAGCAGCAAAGCCATCAGCATCTTAAGAGTATATTGATACTCTATTCACCACGTCTTATTATTGTGATATAGATATTTTTATTTTCAAATTATCTATTCAATAAAACAATTGTTTCACCTGTGCTCTGGATTTCTTTTGAAATTGCCATTGCCCATGTGGCAAATGCCCAAATTCAGGATACATAATTTTTTAAAGTCCATTCGGTATCAGGCACAAATGCATAAAGCGGTGTGTCACAAACTTGTTCACAAGAGCAAGCACAAGCAGTCCATATTTCCCAGGTCTCCTCACAGAGGACTCTAACTACACTTAAGAACCACACCTAACTCACTCAGCCTGCCCCTAACCAGTCCCCCGCTTTTAGTAACCTTATGGCACTTAAGAGTGCCATAGGTCTTCCTTACACTTGGAGAAACCCTCTCCCCTTTCTAACTAAAACCTTCCCAAGTCGGCATTAGCACAACTCCTTCTTCCTGAACTAAACCGTGCGGTCTTTAAAGACCACACAGAATCAAGCTACATACCTAACTGGCACGTAGATTGCGTAAACGGCCAGAGCTTCTTAAGTGTGAATCAGGTCCAGAATCACAAGTGATATGAAAGTAGCACCTGCTTTTGAAATGTGTCAGTCAGTAATGAACACACCTGTGCTCCAGACAGGAGACCTGGAAAACATGCAGTTAATGCTCCCTGAGGACTGTTTGGGTGTCCCTGGCATAGAACCATAACATGGTCACTTTAGAAACTGTTTGTCAAAGCGCTGTGAAAAGTACCGCACTACTGCAATAGCTGAAAGGATTTTGTTTATTTTAATTTTTAATATATTTCATTTTAACATTAAGTTTAAACAATACAGTTAAAGTTGGTCTCTTTGTTTTATTAGGTTTGTCCCCTGTAGAGGGTTGCCCACCACTGTTCTACACAATACTGCAGTAGAAAATTAACAATTATATAATAATGCATTATATTATTATGAATTGTGACATTACTTGAACTGTACATAGTCTTAAATATTCGTCCAGCTTTAGAAATTTTTATCGCAACACAATGTCTTTTTTTTCCTAACCCAAAACTCTAAGAGCACTGTCACTCCACCCATAACCTTTCTGGTTGTGCCTGATGTCAATATTTGCATTAACAACAGCACCCCACTCCCTCCTTCTCCGCCTTGTTGTAATTTGCATGTTCCCGCCCTCGCAACTGGGCGCGACACCGTTGTGTGTGTGACGCTCTGCGCGTTCTCGCGAAAGGCTGCAAAGATGGCGGCCCACATCTCCCTCACACAGGTAAGCACCGTTTACAGAGTGACATTGCGGGGGTGGGATGCTGCCAAGGATGGCGGACGGAGGCAGCAATGGCCACTGCCGTATACTGAGCAATGAAGTTGAGGCTGGTGTATATTGTCTCTGTACATACAACCTCTTTATGCCTTACTTATATAGGCTGAGGCCTGGGGAGGGGGCTGTCATCAAATAACAGCGAGTACACTTTCTGTTACTGGTGGCTCGTATAGACATTTATTTGTACCTTTGTTTTTGTCTTGTTCAGCATTGTTTTGTACTGCATTTTTAAAATCAGTGCTGATATAGGGCATCTGAGAGGCCCTTGCTTACTCTAAAGAATGTGTTACATTACTCCCTCATCCCATAGACCTTATGGAATCACTACATGTCTAGTTTTGTAACCGTATGTATTGCACAGTGTACTCCTATTGCTGAATACATCCAGGAGTCAAGATAAATCCTTACTTTAGTGCAAAGTCAGCCTGACCATTCTGGCCAACACAACAGTTCTCACCCCATCCCAGTCTTTGGTTACTTGGCTTACTGCATCCTTACTGCTTATTCTATTACAGCTATATCTGGTCCTGTAGCCAACACAAAGGCTGTACCACACTTGGGCTTTTTTTTTTTTTATGATCACACAATCAATAGACTGTTTCACCAGATATCTTACCAGTGTGTACTGTCCAGAGATGCTTACAAATATTTTGAAATGATCTGAGATCTATTGGAGGTCCTAATATGCCACATTAATGATGAAAAGATATCTTGTGTTTTTTTTTACAAGTGTGTACTGTGTCTATTGGAAGATCTTTGGACAGTGCACACTTTTAAGATATCTGGTTAAATGCTCTTTTGATTGTGTGATTGGAAAGATTATCTGCTGAAAATCCTCTGCTCTACTTATGCACCTTTTACATCACAACTAAAAACCTAAGTTAAGGCTGCAACAACCTGGGTGTGGTGGTGATGTGAGAAGTACTTGGGTTCTGGTCCCAGGTCTAATGACCCAGGACTATGACACAAGAAAAGAGAAGGGTTTTTCCTGTGTCCGACCCCTGTTAAGTGGTATTGTGAAAGGTGCCAATGTCTCGCCTAACGCACCAGATTGGAGGTATTTGTATACTGTTGCTATGGCACGGGCAGCCCTTCACACTGTCAGGGCAGGACCAGGAATTTCAAGGGTCTACCATGCAGCATTTTAAAGGTTTTTTTTTTTAAATAACCCTGCAATAATCTGGGTTTAAAATTCTGGATGTGAAAGTGGTATGAGATGTGTTTGACCATGTTGGCATATTTACCTTCATGTCTTTTAGTGTAGCATGTAATTATTTCATAGTTCCTAATCTTTCTACACCCATTTGGTTAATTTTGACATATGTGTTTTAGTGCTCTTGCTATTATAATGGGATTGGAACAATCAGTGTGTACATTACAGATAGCACAAAAGACTTTTTCTTGTGTTGATCTCTTCATATGTGTATGTCTTTTTTCCCCAAGTATTTTTTTTAATTTACCCTGCACATAAAATATCTTAACATTTGTTAGCAGGTAAGAAATAATAAAAAAGAAACAAAGGACCGGATTAAGTCTGAAAATAAGAGAAAAACAGATGGAACGTTGGACATGAATAAAACCATGTTGAATTTCAGGGGCAGTTGATTTTTTTTAATTCTTTACATGTCTGAAGAATACTTTAATTATTCCATGCAGAAATTGCTTTACTGTGAAAGCTTATTTAGACTATGACTAGGAAACATCATCTCTGAATTCTAACACTGTTTGAATGAGATGAAATATCCCACCACTGCAATTCAACATGATTTCATGACTATGAAGAAAGTTATGTAATGACTGTGGGCACACCTGTTTTCTGTCTGCTTTATGCCTATCAGAAGTGTAAGCATGTTGCAGCAAAGTGCAAGGTTTTGCCCTTCCAAAAAGTAGCCCAAGTTCGAATTGCTCCTTGCTTTTGTTGTTTGAAGAGCATGGAGGATAATGGCCAATGTGTCAATAGACCATTTG
The DNA here is from genome assembly GCA_011038615.1 of Limnodynastes dumerilii. Classification (NCBI taxonomy): domain Eukaryota; kingdom Metazoa; phylum Chordata; class Amphibia; order Anura; family Limnodynastidae; genus Limnodynastes; species Limnodynastes dumerilii. The sequence continues at coordinate 744,846 of WWET01000121.1, read as the reverse complement.
TTTAGCAATTGTTTTTAGTTACATTTTTTTTTTCTTTTCGTATTCAGTTTTAAGGAAATGTTTTTAATATTCTGTTCGTGCTTATTAAAATAGTTCTATTGGCATCTAGATTTTTTTTATGACCCATATTAAATTTAATATAAGTAATTCAGAAGTTGACACACCAGAGATTTGTAATCTGGGATTGTCAGCTTGTAGGAATGTTGCAAAACTACTTGCATTTTGTGAAGGGATAGTAGGATATAAAAAAAAACCCCATAGCATGACTGCTTTTTTTCTGATTTTCTCAATCTTCACTTGTGTTATGAGCGAACATATGGGAGAGAATTAGACTCAAAATGTGCGTTCAGTTTTGGAGGAAATGGTAGACGAAAATACATCTGACTTGCTTATATCATGGCTAGATGTGCATGCTTCACAATGAAACATGCCCACCGGTTGAAATTCTGTGAAGTGTTTACATTGAAATTAAATAGTAACTAGCTATAGACATTTTTATTTTTCAATAAAAAAAATATAAACATATATATACATTTTAAAGAGGAATTTAGATGGTCTTATCAACATAGAAAAGTGGTCTGGAGAAAAAATGCGCAAATAAACCTATATGCAGCTAAAAAACCTTCTCCTAGGGGTGTCTCACTCCCCAAAAGACAATGAAGGATAAAAAGAATGGAGGAGGTATAAAAGCGCTGAGGTGTTTACCATCAAAGGGAAGTGCCAGATATATAACCATCAACAAACATAGCATAATAAATGTCCATTCAAATTAAAATCCAGAAATGAAGCAATGATCCGTTATCCAAATAGAAATCCTTACCCCTCTCGGGGAAAAAAAGGAAACAAAAATAGAAATGGGAAACCATTTATTAGTAACAAATAAAAACAAGAAAAATTAAGAAAGCGAACAGTGCATACCAGAAAGATGTAATGTCAAACAGTCACTGAGTCAGCCAGAATATACCCGGGTACTGGCGAGATAGAGAGATCGGTGCTGCTGGGGTCTGGTATGGAAGTCCACAATCCCTTCTGCCGCCGACTTACGCGTTTCGGGCTCTCTCTGAGCCCTTTTTCAAAGTTGTCTTATCAACATGTTCATATTGTATGCATTAATAAATGCAGTAAAAAAAAAAGTAAATGTTTCTTTTCCACTCCCCTCACTCACAGAGTTCAGTTTCAGGGACCCTACTTTAAAATTACTGTTCTATCCAGACTTAAAATGGTAGCACGATGGCAGTCTAGATATTGTCGCTGTTTGTAAGCACATCCTTCTGTTATTTGTATTCACAAAACCCCTCCACTTGCCATGCGACCTGTCCAACTGTTGGAACCTGTTTGAATCAAATAAAATTGGAACGCTGAATTGCGTATATGCGGAATAATCACTGCCTTTGGAGCATGTGCAAGTTGCAGAAGTAGGTGTTCTTGGATGCAAGCAGCCTGGAGCACTTTGGTCCAGTATCATTGTTTTATGTTGTGCTCCCATTAAGATTTTATTAAACTGTTAAAAAAAATATGCAACATTAATGATGCTCGTGACCAGGTTTCAACTCTGACTCCCCTGAGTTGAACACGGGACACAGATGTTTCATAACAGATTAGAGCTTTTCAGTGGTGCAACATTTGTGCGTATCCCCTGACTTCCTGCAGAAACAAGGAAGCAGACACCGAGCAGGACACGGATTTCACTTCCTTATCGGAGCACCATAGATGCTAAAACACTTCTGGGCAGTTCATTTTATCCTGTGTGGTGATGGTGGGAGTTGCTGTTGAGGGGCATCTAAAGTCTGAAGTAAAACTCACATTTTCTTTCATAGTATATGCTTTCCTATTGCCGCTGTATGGATACTAAGTGGTTCCTTAAAAATAAATAGTAATAGTAATAGTAATTATCCACCACAATTATTTCTTTTCATAATTGCAATGTGTGAATGTATTATTTTGTCCCTAGTTCATATAGTGTCCCATATTGTGCCTCCATTTTTTAGGATTTGTTTACGGTGCATTCTTGTCACTTTCCATTTTGCTTTGCACTTACCTTTATGATATTTTCTCTCCTTTTGGCGACTGGACTCCTTTCTTGGTGTACACATGCTAATTGCCTCTCTAACTAATGTTTTGGTAATTATTGGCAGTTTCACTGCTGGAATAGAGAATCCCAAAGCATCTCTGTCATGAGTAAGCAGACCAAATTTTACCCATCCCAGCACTTCTATTCCCAATTTGGCAGTCTAAGGGATTTTATAATCTTGCCCTGTTTTCAGGGGCATTGTGATATGATGGTAACAGACTTGATTGTTTTTTATGCTGCAGTTTCTAATGTCTTGCACCGCCCTACTATGTTTGATATTATAATGTAGGGCAGGGTTATCTAGACACTACTTATTAAACCCACTTACAGTATGTTTACCCTGTCTGGTGAGTTTTTTTTATTTGAGAATAATCAACTAGGAAACCATATGTAGTTTATATTTGTATTTGTTAGATATTAGTAGGTTTAGTAGGTTAATTTCTAAAAACATTATTTTTCATCATTTCACTTATTTACTGCTTAATTAAAAGTAAGGTTCTTACTAATAAATAAGTGTAAGCCTGTTGCGATTGTTGTGGTTCTAAAGCACTTTTTATTTATTTATTTTATTGTGAAAGATATAATCCAAAAAAATGAAATAAAAAATACCACCAAAACGTAGCACACTGCAAGCTTGGCTGATAGCAGCACGTCAGCTCCAATAAGAATATTCTAAATACACAATGGAGAATAGGGTTGTGAAGGACATCACAGTAAGGTTAGTCACATGGGGCTGGATTCAGACTTAAGAAGGAGCTTGTAATTGAGAGGAAGTTTACACCTGGGCAAAACCATGCTGATTTAAGGAGGGTCAAGTTAATTGTATTCTTTGCATGCAGGGAGATATCTTTGAATTGCTTACTCCTCCCAGATCCTGACCAGCTTTAATATTATATTGTTATTTAGACTTGGACTAGGAAACATCACCTCTCAACTCTAATACTGTTTGCAACAGATGAAATATGATTCCCCTGCAATCCACATGGTTTAGCCTAGGAGTAAGTTTCCTCTCTTAATTTCAAGCTCTTCTTAAGTCTGGATCCAGCCCATAGAGCTTGATTCAGGCTACAGTCTCCCAACATCCACAAGCTTCTTGCAGGAGTAAGGTGTTTACTCTGGTAGTGCGCATGTGCGTTATAGATGTTAAGGTACACATCTCTAGACATATAGAACTTGGTTTTGTGCTCCTGGATATCTGTCCACCAGATGGACCTCTCCTCTATGCCTGCCAAAACTCTTTAAGGTGTGTGGGGAGGATGTTAATTGTACAGTGTGGGCCTGGTTTATGATTTCAGTGTGGATCAGTGGTCAGAGCTCTTAGGGCCTCGCAACCGCATATTTTGCAGTGCAAAGCTAATTCTGGAATTTTTTTTTTATTATAAATTTTATGTGCGTCTCAGAGACGTGCAGAAAAATCAGCTACTGTAATGCACTGTGAACATTTTCCCACCTATTGTGATGCGTATTGTTAATTGAATTAGGCCCTTAAGATAAGTTAAGTGTCAAGGGAGTTCACTACCCTTTTCTGTGTGGACAGCCAGATCTGACTGCACAGAGGTCCACTGATATGTCCCCAGTAGGTCTGGACATTTCATTATCAGTGTGCCCGATAGTTGAAGATCTTTTCTTTTCTCATTTGTTACCTTTCTGCTTGTGTTTGTATCCCTGTTGAAACTGAATTTTAAGGGATTTGCTCTGATAGATTTAATAAGGTCCCCAAAGATTAACATGAATTTATTATACATGTACTGATAACAGAAATACATTATTACTTAAAGTCTCCATGTACTAATCACACAATAGAAGACAATAGCGAAAAAAATGGCTGCCGCCACATGGCATTCCAAAATGGCAGCTTTTAAGCAAAGAGTTTTGCATCATCCAGTAGAAAGCAAACATAAATAATTATAAGTGTGAGATTAACCAGAATGCATATTATAGAAAAGAGAGTGAGAATAATAGAATGAGACTTTAGTAGTTTAGCAATTATATCACCTGTTCATCTCCTACGTCTAAATTCCATGCAGTCCCTCAGACCACTTCTAACTGCTAGCTCTCATATACTGCAACTGATTTTTAAAAAAATGGTTTGTCCTGAACTGAACTTTTCTTTGATTCTGATTGGACCAGAGTTGAGGGGGTAGTTACAGAATGGTATTCAGGTATAGACACCCTGCAGTGATTCTGATAGGGAAAGTCCTTTGTTCTATAAACTTTCTCAGACACCTAGAACCCTGTTAACTGCTTAATTAACATATGACTGTGATTTGTTAGTAATTCTAGATTGATATGATTTATTAATATTATTAATGCGTATAATCCCAAAACACGTTTCCACAAAGATCTTTCTCTTTGTTACGCTTCTGCTTGTGTATCCTCAGAGCTCTCTTAATCTGTTAGTGTAATATATAAATATCCAAAGTTTACTGACCTTGATTGTTGTATTTATGGTATATTTCATCTCCTGATTCTATTACAATGACTGTAATTACAAAAGTTGGGTAGGGGAAAGGAACAGACAAGTGGCTTCCTCTCTGATCTTCAGTTTTCATCTTTAAGGTAGATACAGCTGCTACCTTCTGGATGCTAAAGGATTAATTTAATATAGTATTATGTAGCATTACCTTTTTAAATAATGTTGTTTTTTTATGTAATTCTATAAATCATCATTACTATAAATCACAATACATAAATGTAAGTACAAACAGTTAATATTTTTGGTCCATTATTCGACCTTGCCACAACTTTATTACATGATCTGTTGTCCATGTGAAAGCTCTAAGAAAAATGAGTAACAAAAAAAAGTGAATGTGGCAAGTTCTATTTTGAATTTAAGTGGAATAAAAATTCATTCTTGCAAAGACACATTAGACAAATGTAGCCTTGAACTTAAAGTGTTGTGCTGATTGCCATCCATATGTTTTATTGAATACCCACCAAAACCTTTATTCATGAATGTGATTGATGTAAATTTGTATGTTAGACTAAATTACATATGTCTAACTATTTAATTTTTTCTTTCGGAAACATGTAGATGGTTTTCAATGTGACATATTTTGAGATACATACATACATACATATATATATATATATATATA
>WWET01000121.1:705132-730944 GCA_011038615.1 Limnodynastes dumerilii | reverse complement strand
TTGCTTACTGCACACAGATACTGACCAGCGTTACGATCACACTGTTATTTAGACTTGGGCTGGGAAATATCACCTCTCAACACTAGTACGGTTTGCAACAGATGAAATATGACTCCCCTGCAATCAACATGGTTTAGCCCAGAAGTGACTTTAAGTTCTTATTTTAAGAAGATTCTTAAGTGTGAATCAGGTCCTATGTCTTTTGGTAAGGTACGTTCCTGATTTCTAAGTGCAGCGCTAAAGTCTCCATTTACTGTTAGTAAATATCAGCACTAGTAAAGTCTTTGAAACACTGTGCAACACTGTGGTGTGCTGTGAATCTCCTTTCTGTTCCTCAATATTACAATTAGTTAAGAAGGTTTGAAAGCAATCATTCTGGCCCTAATTTAAAGGTGCCACTTCCAGTACTCTGCTATAGATAAATACAGGTGGTTGTAGATATTGGGGCTGATTCAGAGTTTGGGAGTAAGGGCAAATCAGGTGTAAGTGTACAGCTCAGCTATACCATTTTGCAAAGAAAGGGGAGCTAATTAATTTTAAATCTTTCGCATACAGGGAAAATACTTTTGCACATAGAACTGACATAATGCATATCTTTATGTCTAATCTATAAAATAGAGTTGAGCTAAGAAACTTTACCTCTCAATTCTGATTCTGCTTTCACAATTAAAATGTGTCCTCTCCTTGCAGTTTAGCATGGTATCACTCAGGTCTACACTTGCACCTAAAAAAAAGGTGTAGATGCAACTCTGAATCAGCCCCATTATGTTCAAAAGGATATCGTTTCTTCTGTCTTAGTAAATTCCCACTCTTCCTTCTATTCCTTTTTTGTCCCATCACTTTTTTGCTTAGTAACATAGGAAAGTAATATTAAGAGAGAGCAAGCATAGTTTAGTACTTTAATTCAGTTTATTATATAATCTAATCCCCAAGGCAGAGAAGCAGCAAATCCTTCTCTCCCTCTGCCCCTCTCCCCCTACCTCCCTTTAAATAGCTGCTTTGTGCCAAAGTGTGTGTTTAGATCCTTCCTTCTAGGATTGTTAAATAACCTGCAAGGGGTTGTTAAATAAAATGAATCTGTACTAAACTTTATGTAAAATGTTTGTGAGCAAATCATATTCTAATGTTTAAACTTTAGGTGTGCATAATTTTACTCTGCTTACATTTAATGTGTATCTGAGAATCAATACATTTTTTAAATCTAATGTTTGAAATAGTACTATTGGACCAGAGCCAAAATAATTTTATTGGGGGTATTTTCCAGTTGCTATGATTGTAAAACGCACCCTTTTGGTGCTGTGGGAGTGCTTCTGCCCTGTACAGAAAACTATACACAAAACCGGCACTCCTAATATATAATCACAAAGACCCATTCCCTACCATAAAGGAGGTGCACTGAGGTATGTAGAAGAAGCTAGATAGAGTTGTAACACATCAGAGAGCCCCTAATGAAGGGAATCCTCTAGTGTAAAGAAAACCTCTTAATTGCACTCAGGGTCTTATTCAATTATTGTTATTATCCAAAGTTCATTTATTGTTTAATAAGACCCTGAGTGCCATTAAGAGGTTTTATTTACACTAGAGGATTTCCTTCATTAGGGGCTCTCTGATATGGTACAACTCTATCCAGAAAACTATACAGTAAAGACTGGCCTTATCTACGTGGGGCAGAGCGGAGCAGAAATGTTAATGTAGGGTTTGTTTAGCGTAACTACCATACAAGCGAAGGAAGTGGCTTTTTCTTGCCCGTGTGGTAGTTGGGATGCAGAGGTCTTGATCCAGTCCATTGTGTATAATAAATCTCTAATAGGTACCCAAAGCCATGAAATTCTTTTACTGTTTAATGCCATTCTTTTGTATCTTCCATATAAAAACTGGGAAACTAGCTTGTTGTTTTATTAGCATCAACATAGTATACTAGCAAATGAACACATGACAAACATGTCAATGAACTAAATGTATTCATATTAAGGGTTATTTTTCTCTTTGCAGCTCTCCAGTGGCAATCCATTATATGAAACATATTACAAGCAAGTAAGTGCAATGCCATATATGTGACTTTTAGAGCTGCTAGAGCCTCATCCAGATTTCCTGTTGTGAATTGCGGGGCACAATGTCATAGCACAGCTGCAGCTTACACTGACAGTGCTTTGCTTATTCAGCTATAAAACAGAAATAATAAGCTTGAACAATACTGGTGTAATTCATTTTCTATTTGCATTTCTGCTGTTTGGGGGAAGGGCAAGGGGAATAGGAAAATTGCGAAAATATAACATTACTGCTTTACAGAAGGACATGTAGAAAAATGATCAGTTCAGATATATTCTCTTTACTATTTCTAAATGTTAAATTGTATATGTGCCTAAAAGGTTCAGTTGAATTCGCATATCAAACCATTTGTTAATTGACTACATTTTTGTCAGTGTTATTACAAATCGTTCAGTACTGTACACTACATAATAATTGGGTTGAACAGCTGATAATTAGTGCTGATCTGTGTAGGCCCAGTGTGTTTTTGGATGGTGGGAGTTGCCGCTGAGAAAATGCTATTTTAGAAATAGACACAGCCATAAACTCATTTTCGTCTGTCTCTGTTTGGAAAATAGCGCTGTTTTTGAATATTTTTTTTAATGGAGTAAGTATTCAGTTCGGCATACTTGCCCATTCATTCTTCAAAACGCCACTGCACCAACCGGAGGTAAGTAACACACTATGGGGAGTTTTAGGGTTAGGGTAATGAAAGGGGAAGGTTAGGGTTAGGCTAATGGAAGTGGAGTCTTAGGGTAAGGCTGCGGGGATTTGAGGGTTAGGGTAATGTAATCAAAAGTGAATGCAAGTACCTGTAGTTTATGGGTTATATGTGTTTGCGTCCAATAGTGTGGTAGGAATCTTTATAGGGATCGGAGAAAAGTATCTGCAATTAGCATAATAATAGCTTTACAGATTCTCATGTATATCCTACAGGTGGACCCATCTCACATTGGCAGAGTAGGACCAGCAGAAGCAGCACTCTTCCTTAAAAAGTCTGCCCTCTCGGACATTATTCTTGGGAAGGTATGTGAAAGTGTTTATAATCATAGAAATCATAGAAAAATTGTATCCCGTCACAGTGGTTTTAGGATTGTCTTTATTTCATGCATGTCTTCACTAAGAAAATAATTTTAAAGTACCTATGTCTAACAATTGCATATTTATTTTATTTTGCTTAAATTTATGTGACTGAGCACTTATGTTTATATTGTATATATTTGTATATTTATTTTATTTGTAGGTGGGTAACAATATTGAGATGAAACTTATTTATTATGAGCATTATTTGAAAATATTTTGAAATACATAGGGTGCAACTTTAATGTTTTCAGACTGACTAGACCCAATAATTTTATCTTTTTATTTCATTTTATTTGTTTGTGTTTTGCCCTTTCATGGAAAACTAGTCAGACCGGTCTTTTAATATTAATGGAACATTTACTAAACTTAAAAAAAAAAAAATATCTCCATTTATCTTATTGAAAAGTTTAGTAAATCTAGTCCTAAGTCTTGTTCATCTGTCAGTCTCTTTCATAGAATTCACTCCAATAATCATTCAGTTGGTGCCCTCCATTATACCTCTTTGCAGCCCACCTAAGGCAACAAATCTAACATCCACACCTTTTGGCAGATCTAGATGAAATGTGGCTTGCAGGGTATAAGTACAAATCCCAGCTTGCACTGACATGCTGTTTTTGGAAAAAGAATGAATCAAGCTAAAAAGCCAAAAATAAACTATTGCAGATACATTCGGTTTTAGGTTTCCATGCTTTAACTTTAATTAAAAAAGTACTTCTAAGCAGTGTTTAAACATCAATAGAAAAGGCTGTTTCTACAGGTCACTGAGCTCGGGAGGATCGTTATATTCTACTATGGTTAGGGCTCAATATTTAAACTATAGTAAAAAAAAATTTAACAGTGTCAGAAAATTACCTGTATAAGTGTTTTTTTTCATAGTTGCTTCTACAAGTACTTTAAAGCAGTCATGTAGTATTGTTATAGAGTAGAATTCTTCTGAGTTGCTCATACCTATTATTATGACATCGAATTTGGTAATTGTAATAATTGTAATTTTTTTTATAATCCAGTTTAATATTGTTTTCTTTTTTGTGTGGCTGTAATGCAAAGAGTTATGTTTGGGCTGGGTTAATATCTGTTCTTAAAAAAAATTGCTTAGTGTATGGGAGAATATAACAATCAATATGAATGGTTTTAGTTCCTCTTTAGCTGAATTACTAGTGTATAATAGACAGTATTCTGCTTCTTTCTTATCTTGTGCTTCAAGTTATTTCTATTTATGGTTTCTGTTATTTTAGATTTGGGACTTGGCTGACCCAGAGGGGAAAGGTTACTTGGACAAACAGGTATATTTCTGTCCAAATTTTCCATATGTAAACAGCCTACATATTTACTAATTCTTTATTTCATATTTTTGTAGGGGTTCTATGTTGCTTTGCGGCTAGTGGCTTGTGCACAGAGTGGCCATGAAGTTAGCCTTGCCAGTTTAAATGTTCCAGTGCCACCTCCTAAATTTGTAAGTGACACTTCCAGCCAAATACTAATCTCTTGTTCACTTCTGCATACTTCAGTACAGATTTCCATTATAAAGACACAGTTGAAATAAAACAATAAGTTGAGTTTCACTTTTCCCCCCTTTTTTATGCATTTTTTTTTTTTACATTCTCTTTAAAGGCCCTTGTCTCATATTTATTAATAAATGAAAGTTTTTCTGGACACCAGAATACTCCTAGATCTAAATTTTATTTCTTGTGTTAATAGCTGGTCTCATAACTGAAAGATAGAGGGATTATTCACTGCAAGAACTTAATTTACAAATAACTATTCATTGAGGATTTTTACAGGCCCACATGCTACAATTTGTCTGGCATGGCAGATCGCTTTACACTATACTATGTCCACATCAGTTTATGCAGTAAATGTTATATAACTTGTAGATTTTTATTAAAATGTAATTAAAGTCATGTAATATTATGAAACCAGTAAAACGAATAAATATATTTTGTTATACAAATATTGTTCATTATGTATTCATAATGGATTAATGACACTCAAAATGATTTTTGTTTTCTTCTATTTTTTGTTTATTTTCTAAAGAATGATAGCAGCAGTCCGCTTCTGATCACTCCTCCTGTAGAGGGCCATTGGTCAGTTCGGGTGAGTCTTCTACAAATAACTAAAAGGAGGTTAACATTTATCCTTTCTCTTTGCAATAAAATGCAAGTATTTTACATGTTCTAAAACTGTTGTAATGAAAAATATTTGCAAAATAAAATTTAATGCTTGTTCATTCCCTTTTAAGTACATTGGCTGGTAGATGTCATTTTTGACTTTGTCCCATTGAGAATTTTCCCAGCCCAAAATATAATTTTCAAGTAATGTTTTGGGACCATTATGTAAACAAAAACATAAAATCTTCTCATTGCAGCGTTCAGCAGTTATGGACAAGGGATAATAAGCACAGTAAGCTTATTTTAACTTCAAATATCATACCCAACCATGTTAATCACTACTGCATACACATTCATATTTAGATGCTGCTGTGCAGAAAACCAAAAAAAAATTCAACATATCCACCTTTCACAAATACTTTATGTATAAATGATCTTCAGGGTTAAAACACAAAGTACATTTTAAAAGTGATTGTCAAAAAAAAAATAGGCTTTAATTTTAAATATAATTTCAAGAATTGAACCTTGAACTTTATATATGGATTTGGTTTCTGTAAGTCCAAATTTTTAACTTCCTTATCCCTATTCTATAGTTAGTTAAAATTTGCAACACGTCTAGACCCCTGGTAATGTATTGGTAATGGTAGGTATTATAAGGTATATAGTTGTGAAAGGGCAGATCACTTCAGAGGGTGCTAACATCACTTGTTCCAGATGTTATTGGATACAAGGAAGAGGACAGCAACTCTCATTTTATTCCTGGCATCCAGATTGCAGCATAGAATATTTTTGTGCTGTCCTGTTTGGAATAGAAATCTGGGTTGCAACTGCAGGTGTTTCCTATGAAATTCTTAGAAAAGAGCAGTTCCTGAAGCTAGTACTTCTATTATGCTATCCAGTTCTCTCTGAATCTTTAGTCCTGGAATCGGGCAAATGCGTTAAATTAATAAAAATTACTTAAAAATAAAAATGCCAGAAACAAATAAGAGTTTCAAAGCTATAAAGTGATTATGGAACGGTTCCAGAGTTCTGTCCTAGGAATGTCTGACATCGGGACAGTGGGATGCAGAAGCTTTAACGTAGGGGACGTGGTACATATTTCTGAATTAGTGGAGTGGCTTTCACTGAACTACACAACAGCTTGGATCCAACGGGGATCCGGCATTGGTTCCCAGTTGCTTCTGTGCATCAGGGGTCCTTATCATGGGGCCTAAAATTGTAATCATAGTTTTCATTTTGGAAGGGGGGGAAGCTGTGTATAGACATGGTAATACTTTGACTGCTCTGTATTAGTGCAAGAAATGCAAGAAATTACATGAACAGTATTAGTTTTATCTTGAAGTGGGATTGCATTATTTGAGTTGTGTTCAAATACCCTGTACTGTAGATGCAACTTGAATAGTCCACAGTCAGTTACTCCCCTTATGAGATAATTTATAAGTATACCCCTAAAGTAGGGCTCAACCAATTTGTTTGGAATCTAGTGCAAGTACCAAAATTTAAGCACCATGCTTTTTTTGAAAGATTTACTATATGACCTCCTGTAAAAAAAAAAAAAAAGGAAAAATTATATATGTATATAATATCACAAGCAAAGTACAAACAAATTAGCGCTAATTGAGAGATATTGTGACAGTAAATTGCAAGATAGAGAATACATAAAATTCATAAAATATTAATTGACACAAATTAAAGCATTAAAATTTCAGCAAAATGTAGGTATATAACCTCACATCGAAAGTATGTAGCCCCCACTAGACAATATAGGCAACTGTAGAAATTAGCCAGAATCTCCAATAGATGAAATTAGATAATTGGTGATTTCGATAGATGAAAGTAATGGTACTATAATAGTTATTGTAACCTATGTGACTGTATGGAAGTTAGCGGTCTCAAAAAGGCTTAGGTTTTCAGAGGATTAAAGCAAGGGATACACTTAGCTGTGAGGAGCTGAGGATGGTCAAATCCTTTAGCAGATAGCAATAGGGCTGCAGGAAAAATATTGATAATACTTGGCGGTCTTGGGATGTATATGCCGGAATTCAATAGGATAATAGTGTTTATGATTGTAGAGAAATCAACAGTTGCCTTTAGAAGGTGTAATTTACCATTGCTCTGCAGCGCAGGACCTAAAGTCCGGCTGCAACACAGGGTAAATGACCACACACAGCAGTCTATTCGTTTGCTGGCCACAGCTGGTCTACGTGATATAAATTTTAATGTGTTGCCATTGGTGTCTCATAAACCCTCTGTTTCTGGCTCTGATGGGATACCTATGGCATATTACAAAGTATTTTCTCAACAGTTAATTACCCACATGACATCTCTCTTTGGTCACATCCTTCATGCCGGTAAATTCCACCCATATTCTGACAAATCTAGAATTGTTGTTCTTCCTAGACCAGGAAAGATCTTGCATTATGTGCTAGTTACAGGCCAATTTCACTTTTAAATACAGACCTCAAATTGTTTGCTAAGGTCCTTTCTACTACGTTAAATAGAGTTCTTGGGGTCTGATCTATCCAGATTAGGTTGGATTTGTACCATCTAGACAGGTGTCTGACAGTACAGGGAGAACTATTAACCTTTCCCATTGCATAAACAGCAAACCTTTTTTGAGGCAGAGAGGCATTAAAACACATTTCATGTTTGCTACCCTGGAAGCTTTTGGCTTCTCTGGAAATTTTGTACAATTGATTCAAGCCCTCTATTTTAACCTTTCCTCTGTGGTCATGACAAGTAGTCTGCAGTCTCCATTTTGGCAGCTAGGATAAGACAACTCCCTGATATTTCAGGTATCCCAGTAGACACCCCTCAATATAAATTATCTTTATTTGCAGATGATATTCAAATCCAGTTATATCCGTTCCTAATTTATTGAAAGAACTTGACAAATATGGTGCAATCTCTGGATATAAAATGAATAATACTAACTCTACATTGCTGGCATTAGAATCCAGTTATCATTTTCTATAGAGGCCAGCAGAACTCTGGTATATAGGTAATATAATAACCAAGCATTATTCTCATCTTTACCAGGTCAATTATTCTCTTGCGATATGTACATTAGTACAGGATCAATGCATTTCTTGACTTAGCAGAAAAATGTTTTAAAAATGAACCTTCTTTTATGTATGCTATATCTTTTCCAGGCTCTTCCCATTCCTGTCCCAATTCATTCCCATTGTTTATAATTTGTTTGTCAAGGTAAAATAATGTGTTTAAACCATACACAACTAGAAAAGCCTGTTATTGAAGGAGGTCTTGGGCTCCCTCTTTTAGATAAGTACTATCACGCCACACACCTCAATCAAATTTTTCCTTGGCACTAAAAACGGGTAGATATTGAATCCTCTTTTCTTGATTTAAACACATCACTCTACATAAACTATACCCACCATACAATTTAATTTATGTCTGTGGGATCTCCTCCGTGCTAACTTTCATCTGAAAACCTACCCCTCGCTGCTATCAATTTGGAATTATACACTTTTTCTGCTTGGAAATCAGAGTATTAGTAGTCTTAGAAAGCGATTAATATAGATAGGTTTGCTCACATATTAGCTACTTTGGCACCCAAATCATTTGTGTAATTTAGTGAAATATATACCCAGAACTCTTCCATTTCACTAAGAATTTGAAATCCTGTACAATTCCCTCTCATGAAAGCCTTTTAACAGAATTACATTGCCTCCGTCGAATATATATCACAAGCCTCCAAAGATAACAAAGGGCCTGATCCAGACTTTATTTTGTTTTACGTACGTATGCATAGCTAAGTTACGAAGTACAAAAGATAATGCATTCACCTCACATGTACGTATCTTAGCTGACTTACGGGTTCAGAACCCTACCTTAACTTTTCATTGCGTATCTTGTGCATACGTAATGCCTTGTATATAAGTGCCTATACCAGCCTATACTGTACAATTTACATTTTTTCGCCTCTCCTCCATTATTTTGATTATCCTACCAGTTGTTAAAATTACAAGCAAATTTTGGTCAGGGTGTGATTGGAATAGGTTTTTCCGTGCTTTTTTCGTTTGTTTTTTTATAATGTATCTATCCAATGGATCTGTATCAGTACTCAACAATTGTATTCTTTATTAAATATATCAATGTATGACTGTATTGTTTTGTATTGTCATAGAAGTCATAACTCAAAATTTTTTCTTAACATTAAATAATATAACATTAACATTCAATTGGCATATGGCATCATTTAGGCAGGTGTGCACTGTTAACTGATAACAACGTTCCTCTGCTTCCCCTCTGTGAATATTAAACATTAAATGTCAATTTCATTTTATATTGAACTGCCTCTTATCAAATATGAATACTCATTAAATTGTTTGGGTGCAATTATTTTAACTGTGAAATGAAGTAGAGAATGATAATGAAAACTTGGAATGTAGTTTTAGGGTTTATGAGTTTAAGTAGGTTGTGGAAGTGACGTAGAATCTACTGTAAGCTGTGGTGTCTGTTTCAATTTTAAAAAAATAAACAAAAAAACACTAGTTTGTCTAGACAACTGTCAAATAATCTGAATCCTACCTAGATTCTAACAAAATATTAAGCCCTGGTTTAGCTAAACAAACTTCAATGAACTATTTAACTATAGTTTATAATTAGTAATTGTTACAAGTTGGCATATGGCAATTGTAGTCTGACTACCCAAACTATTTAAAATACGCTTGTAAACTTTCACTATTTTTATTTTATTTATTTATTTAAATGCCATAATTCTTTTGTTTACCAGATAGAAGAGAAATCCAAGTTTGATGGGATATTTGATAGCTTATTGCCAGTAAATGGCTTACTGTCTGGAGACAAGGTGAAACCGGTACTTATTAACTCGAAACTACCTCTGGATATCTTGGGAAGGGTAAGGTTACATTGATATACTTGACCTATAAACCTTTAATACTGAAAATAATTTAAACTGTTAATATAATTCTGTTCATAAAATAACATTATCCAGTTACTACAATATTCAAAAATCCAACATTTCCAGCTCAGACAAGCTGTCTGTAGCCAGTATATATACATATATTTCTATCAGCAATTTATACAAGAATTTTAGCTTATGATTGAGACCTCTTGGTTTTCAAATGTCTTTGACTTAAATTTTTCTGGTCGATTTAACTTGACGAGTAGCTTTTAGAAGCTAGTAAATGTAATAAACGTATTGCTGTGACCATAGGTCTGGGAGCTCAGCGATATAGACAAAGATGGACACTTGGACAGGGATGAGTTTGCAGTGGTAAGTACTATGCTAATTGTTATTTAATACAGCAAAATTCAGACATGCAATTTTATTGGATATCCAACAATTCATTCCAAGCTAATTACGTGTAAATGAAATAAATTCTGCAGGTCTTATAGTATGAATGCTTGGGAGCGGTTCCATCTTACTACTGAACGTCTTTTAGTTCCCTTTCTCCCCCAATTTCAGAATGTTAAAGAATATGCTTTTGATATATAATTAAATGGTATAAAGTAGGTTTTTACTTTAGTTAAGTTTTCTTGTTGCAGATTAATAATAATGCATTTCTTTTATTTAATCATTCCTGATGTGTATGGACTCCATTTCCCTGTTCAGTTAGTGACTTATTTAAGAAGCTTAATTACGGTAAATAAAATCACTAGTTAAGGCTTCTGTGGCCCAAAAAAGTTTTTATCTTTTAAAGTGATTAAAGGTTTGTTTTATTTATTACTATTTAAGGAAAAAAATGATCAAACAGACCTTTTCAGCATTTAAACTCACATATTAGAACAATCACATCTGTAATTAAACATTCATTGTCTACTAAATAGAAATATTGTGTTATTGTTTAGTTATATAATTTTGCGTTATCTGTGTGCAGGCAATGCACCTTGTATACAGGGCTCTGGAAAAAGAACCTGTCCCATCTGTTTTACCACAATCACTGATTCCCCCATCAAAGAGGAAGAAAACATCTTCATTTCCTGGAGCTGTCCCAGTTCTTCCTGCCAGCCCACCTCCAAAGGACAGTCTCCGTTCCACTCCATCTCATGGAAGCATGAGCAGTTTAAATAGTGCAGGCAGTTTGTCACCCAAGCACTCCTCCAAACCCAGCCAGGTAAAATCCAAGAGATCTATGTGCATTGTTCTTTAGCTGTAAAGTATATTTAAAAAAAAAGGCTGACCATGTCTGTTTACTTGTTTTCATTAATTTTTAAGCCTTCTGTAAATTGGGTGGTGCCAATGACAGACAAGATACGTTATGATGAAATCTTCCTTCAGACCGACTTGGACTTGGATGGATATGTGAGTGGACTGGAAGTAAAGGACATATTCATGCAGTCCGGACTCCCTCAAAATTTATTAGCACACATTTGGTAAGTATAGTCTTCCAGAGTAATTTTAAATAAATACTGTAACATAATTGGATTTATAAATAAGGTTTCAAATGATAACAGTGTACTTGTTTGGTAAAATAATGTAAGAAAATAAAACAATACATGTGACAAACTCATAAGTTGTCCTCTTAGGGCTCTGGCAGACACAAGGCAAATGGGAAAGTTGAACAAGGATCAGTTTGCTTTGGCAATGTACCTCATACAGCAGAAAGTCAGCAAAGGAATTGATCCACCTCAAGTTTTGTCTCCTGATATGATCCCTCCAGCAGAGCGGAACACCCCTATACAGGTGAGCAGGCAATGCCTACTATAGGGTATTTATTATTAATATATCTGTTGCATTCTCACTGCACTAAGAAGGGTTGTAAGATTACACAGAACACAAAATATGTTAAGTACAAAATGCATTCCACCGGATAAGTCTTTTAGTCTCAGTTTTATAGAAAGTAATGTTTTTTGGTCATTTGCACGATTATTACCCTTCAAGAGGTAATAGTTTTTTCCAACATCCTATGTTTTGCCCCTTCAGGTCAGTGTAAGGTGGTACTTGCATTTCAAGGCCAGTACATATGTGGGTGATTTGGGTGTGGGTCCCCGCTAAGAACAGCCCTATTTCTCTCCCAGCCAGTTTCGAACTGGCTGGGATATCGCTCGATGAGGCATAGCAATCGATCCCCAGAGCACAGAATACGGTGCTCTGAAAGGTAAGGCTAAAAACAACCCCAACCCTTTTCCTAATTCTATCCCGAACCCTTCCCTTCCGTTACCCTAACCTTCAATTTCCCGCAGCCTGACCCTAACCCTCCCTTCTTCCTAGCCTGACCCTTCTCTATAGCCTAACCCTGAGATCCCTGTCCCCGCAGCTTGACCCTAACCCTCCCCTTCTATGGCCCTAACCAGCCCTTCCGAAGTGCCTAACCCCCCCTACTACTAAAATGCCCCGGAGAGATTACTCACCTCTCTGGAGATGTCAGCGGCGGGTCTGCGAAAAAGAATGGGTGAGTATGCCGATCATTACACTTACCCATTCATAAAAAAAATTCTAAAAAGACCCCCTATTCAAAATAGAGACAGCTGAAAAGGAACTTTCGGCGGTCTCTATTTCTGAAAGCAGCCCATCATAACGGGGACTGCAACCGGAGTAATATAGTAAAATACAGTAAAAAACTCTACAGACATCTGCAACTTTAAACTGCTTCCACGTATGTGATTGTTGGGCACCCAATTGTATCTATACATAGTATAGTAATAATGAAAAATGTAAAACAAAGGCACGTCGTCTTTAATACAAACTTTACAGATCAATTGCAACTGTTCTTATTCTAATCTTTGGTTGCTATTGGTAACATCCCTACTTACCTTTTTAAAGTTTCTTTTAAATAACCCTTCTTATTTTTGTTGTTGTTTGTGCACAATGTAACAAACATGCTCTTGAAGTTTTCTGTACTATTTCCATAATCTACAAAGCAGGAGTTCTATGTTGTGTAGAGACAGGAAATGGAATTGAGCATAAATAATGCATTCTGTAAGATTGGCAATGAAGATGTGTCTAGCTGGCAGAGTAGGGAGCTTTTTTTCTATACTGTCTGGAGAAGGCCTTTCTGAGAGAGCATGTGAACACTGTGATTCTGAGTGGGCACCTGGACAACATGAACAGTTAGGGGCACCAGTTTAGAAAACATTGTGCAATGTTGGGAAACAAACTCCCAGAGTCAATGTAAAGGCGACCCACTGTTGTGGCCAATTTTACTCCTGATGAGTTCTTATTATTGTGCTACAGGGCACTCTGGGCTGGATCCAGATTTAGTAGTTGAGATTATTTTCAGAACGCAGTGTGCAGGAGTGTCATGCCTCAAGTATCCCCGCATGGTGGGAGGGGGAGGTATTGCCAGTTAATATAAATGTGTAAATGTTAAGATAGGGTCATGCACATGGAAAGCCATAAGTGAGGGGAGTGCAGTTATGCACATTAGATTACACTGTAATGGACCTCCGCAGCTTTACACAAGCAGGATACTTGAAATCTGGATTGCATTAAATGTTATGTTTATGAAACAGTTGGGTGTGGTATGCAATTTGTAATGTCATTTGATTGACATTCATACATATGACTAGATTAGTTTGATTAGTGTATGAGTGCCAAATACATATAAACTTGACAGGAATATTTTCCTGAATAACATTTAAAAATTCTACACTAACACTAATCATTACCATACCTTAACCCTTAACCACAGCCTATCCGAACCCTAACTGTAACAGGGTGTGGATCCCTCTGCTTATCACCAGATTTAACAGGAGGAATAACACACTGCTGGTCACCAACTATCACAGTATCCCGACTGTTCTTCTGTTAGGTTGCAATGGGAAACACTTTTCTGTTATCGCTCCTACACCTTGGGTATAGGGGGGAACCTTCTTACAGCCAGTAACCGACTGATACTTGCTCCTCCCACTGCACTGTAGGAGGGTTATGCTGCCACAATTAGATTACTTCACTCAGCACCTATTGGCTCCTACCTCTTTATCCACTGATATGGCTGCTGTACACCACTTGTGGTTGTCTGGCTGATGTCCCCCTGAACTGCTTTTTATGGGTAAGGACTGAAGGGTTGCTGGCAGAGTTCATAAGACACTGGGTTCAACTCGGAACAGCCAGGGAATCGATTAGAATTTAGTACTTACCTGTAGATCTCCTTGTCTCCCTACTCTGAGACCAGAGCAGGGTAATATACAGTTGTTGCAGAGACACTGTGACACAGCCTTTCTCCCTTCATCTCCTGTGTGCTGTATTCTTGAGCTGTTGCTAACACCTTGATACTGATGTGACCTGTGACCTCAGGTCATGTCAGTATTGCACTGTATGTAGATGAATGCAGGCAGCAGATGAAGAGGCCGCCTTGCTGAAGAGCTATGGGGAGAAGGAAAAGACATAATAAAAAAGGTAAAACAGGGTGTAGGAGTTGGAGAGAAACTAGATGGGGGAGGGAGAGTGGGAGTTAATGAGACATGGGGAAATGAAAGAGATTGTGAATTGGAGATGGTATAGCGCAGACTCTCTCCCTGCAACTCCTGTGCAGTGACCGGCACTGGACTGACAGAGTAGTTCCAGGGATAGAGGACACGAGAGAGAGAGAGGGAAAAGTAGGACAACACAGTAATCATTTTGGCTTAGGAGTGTCTTTAAAAAAATAAAGTCCCAAGGGTGCCTTGTATTGAGCAAGTTTGGAAACTACTGGTATATAACATATTATGTCCCTAAAGACCAGTTAATGCCAACACATATAGTATACCTGTAACAGTGCCCTAATAAGAAAACAATACCTTTCAGAGAAAACTGACCTCTGGTAATTCTATACAATACAACGGTAATTGGTCACAGTAGGAAGTGTCAGAAAGGTCCCAATATTGACACAACACACCTTTTCTGCTGTGACCAATAATCTCGCTTTATGAATTTGATGAGCTCAGGCTGCCATAATTGATAGGAGACCACACAGCTGATTATCTGGCTGTTAGGCAAGCAGAAATATGCCCCCATGTTCCCAGCCTACATTACTCCTGTGTGTGGCGCCTCTATGTCTTGGCCAAAGTTTCCCCATCTTGCTGATTCCATAATTGTTGGTCTATACAGCAGTAATAATGTAATGAGTGCTCTGTATCTCTGATGCTGTAAATCTTTGAAGAAAGCTGTGTAGCTCTGCAGAATGTAGGGCTTTCATTACCTTATTAATACTGTACATGCCAATAATTAGTCAGACAGAAGTGAAAACTACAGGAGGTGATTTACAGGGTCTGATTATTTGAAATTGCCACACAGTACATGATATCATTACCTTGAGTCTGATAATCTTATCTTTTTTCCTAATTAAAACATATTTGCCCCAAACATTTTAAAGTTAGGAAAAAGAACAAATTTTCTCTACATACTGCAGCTATTATTAGTCCAATCAAAAAACTGGATGATCGGACCAATAATCGCTCTAGTTTATAAACAGCTCTACTTATAAGTAAGAGCCAGTTAGGGTAAGTCCTTATCTATAACTGTATACCAATTGAAGACAAATAGTACAGTTATATCAATTGGGAGAATTGGTTCTCTACATAAGATTCTTTAATATTATTATAATAATATTTAACCTGAGTTTTAGCTTAAAAAAAAAAATTGACATCCAAGCGGTCTACATAATTCAAACTGGGAGTGAGAGATTAACTTTAAGATTAACCATGGTTCTATAAAACAGTGACCTCCAAGTGGTTTAAAGCGGTAAAAGCAATGAAAAAATCTCAACTTATTAGTTCTCGAAAATAAGCGCACACAGCTGGGACTAAGCTTCCTGACTAAAACAAAAGACAAGTGGGTGAATTGACTCTTCTAAAAAATCCCAGGCTGGTCTGAGGCATATAACTGAAACCCCTTGTTGAAGAAAGGCTTAGGCAGGAAGGCTTCATTACATAAATATTACGATATAACGGACATAGTGCAATAATGAAATGGATAATGCTGACCTGTGAACTTTCGCCATATCTGGCTCACAAAATTTATAGTGCTAGTGCAGTAATACTCACATAATTGAATGTCATCTAACTGGAATATAACAGATGTGTAACGTTACTGCTACACTTTAAAGAATATTGTACTTCCAACATTACAATAATCCTAACCCTAAAGCTGGGTACACACTGGGGCTTTTTCTGCCAATAATTGTGCAGGTAACATGATCAAATGACAGTTTCAGCACCATTGTATACTGTCGAATGATGCTGCAGATTTGTCTGAAACAGAATCTGATTGATTAGATTTTTGGGAGTTCCTCATTTTTGCATTCAATGACGTCATGATGTCTGTAATAAAAAAAAAACAAAAAACAAACCCCAAAAACTTCAGTGTATACTATCACAGGATCTTCACTGCAGCTTTTCCCATTCATGTTTCTGAATAGCACCACTGTGTGGACAATCATATTATTGCAGCAAAGATTTTTTTATTTTTTTTTAACGGTTTGTGAAACAAGGCACAGGAAACTAGAGAGTAGCGTGTATGGGGGACATTGTTAAGCAGGTCGGTACTAGAATTGTTGCTACGGATCTGTACTTAAAACCTTCAGTGTGTAATCTGCTTTACACTTATTCCTATCCCTATCCCTAACCACTAACCAGGGAAGCACAACAGATAATGGAGAGTACGATTCAGCACTGGTACAACAGGTACTGGAGATTTTCAAACTCTGGATCGTGTCTGTTGTCTGTATTGCTGTTGAAGATAGCAATTGCCAGTATGGCAACTGCATCCTGATGCAAATGCAGGCTTTGTGAAGGTTGTGTTTGATGTGTGTTTCTCTTCTGATTTTTTAAAATCTTACCTTTGATCCTGCCAGAAAATCTGAACATTTATTACTAGCCAAGGGTTCTTTTTAAATGCTAAAAAACAAAAAAAATAAGAGTCCAGAAAAAAAAATCGTTTTTGGCCCTGAGTTTTCAAGAAGACTTATGTAGAAGATGTTGACAAATAGTACCGCTTTGGAGAGAGGCCCAGGATATTTGTTTGTATTTATTTATTTATATTTATTTTGCCTGTCTTTTATCATCAACTGGCAGCTTTTATTTTTTTGCTCAGTCTTTCTTACTGCTTTATACCACTAAAAGTCACTGTTTTGTAGAACCCTGGTTAATATTTATGGGATTCTCCTGCTCAAAAAAAAAAACAATTGACCCACTTGATGTAGTTTTACTATTTGCCGGGTTAAAATAATATAAGGCTTTATTTCACCCTTCTACTAAAGATGTGTTTTCTGTTTTTGTATAGAATATCTTAACTCCTTTTCATTGCTATTGGTGTGTTACTCACTAGTGAATAGATGGAACAGATTTAGAAGTTGTTTATTTTTGTTTAAAGTGTCCAGTGAGAGCTGCATGTGTTTCACGTTTAACAGTAAGTACAGTATTTTTATTTAGACCTAGTGATGCTAAAATTAAGGCTGTATAATGTAGTTCTATATATCACTACATAGTTATAAATACTTGGTGTTTTTTTTCTTATGTTTTTGTGATGTTCAGTGATTTTATTCAGTCTTGTGTGCATTTTATGTTCCATCTGTGCCTTCTTCCTTACCCTTTTCCCCAGACCCTGTCTGGTTACATGACCCCAATAGGAAATGACATGGCAAGTCTAACAGATATACGGCGTGTGAGTACTCCTGGCATGCCATGTGTTTCTGCATGAACACTGTATTATTCATATCCCCTTCATGCTGCTCTATACTGTTTTATTGGACATGGAGAAACCTGCTTACATCAGTATTTCTAACAGTGCACTATTAGAGTTTACATATCTGGGCACTTAGAACAATAACACATGAAGGCATTTTCTCCACTGGATATTTTGTTTGTTTATAAATAAAACAAACATAAGATCAAAGTGAATTTTTAGTAGTTAATATATAAATGTAATGCTTCATACACATGGCAGAATTATAAATGTACCATGCAGTTATCGCATTGTACCTTTTAATGTTGTAATTGTACGTCTGATACTTGTACTAGGTCTCTCTTTCTTCATTACAGTATGTCAGCTTGTGTCTATTTTGATACTCGGTTGTATCTTCTTTCATGCAAGCATTGGTTTGTAGGACTGTGCTTATGGGGCATTACAGTACTACAAAAAATTCAAACAAATAAGATGAATGGGTATTCCTTAACATCTATTTATTCGTAATGACAACAAATAAATTAAAACATTTAGAGACTCAAGATTGGATGTTAACTTTAAGGAATTTTGACTGACTCATATTTTTTTTATGCAGTTTGTGCATGCCAGAATTATGCTACATAGTATTTTATTTACAATTGGGATATTTCCTATCATTAATATCTGTTTTTTAATGCTATATTTTCTATTTTGACTGATAGAGAAGTAATTGACTAAACTCCAACAATCACAATAGCCACAACATATTAGTGTGCTGTTCACACAAAGTGAGACTTGTGTTGAGTTATTAGTCTTCAAAGCACATGAGAAAGGAAGTTGTATATAACATGTGTTCATACAGTTTTAGGTATCCTTACCCCCTCATAGTGTAACTTTTTTTTTTTTTTTAAACCAATGTTACCATGGATTAATTATTTAGAAACTTGTATTTTTTTCATTTTTTTTTTCTTTCATTATCTTTCATTAATATAAATTTTTTTCTACATAATTCTGTATTTTGTTGGACTTTAAAATGGTGATTATTTTCCTAATATTGGTTCTTATTCAGATTTCAAATATGTCTCTTTCAGGACAGCTCAAGCTCAGTGGGATCTGGAGATTTCACTGGGGTGAAAGAACTGGATGAAATCAGTCAGGAGATAGCCCAACTGCAGAGGTAATTAGAAACACAGTATGATAAAACAGGCAAAGTCGTGTAGTATTAGAGTTCATACTATATGAATGCTCCACAGTCCAACATATCAAGACATGTCTGAGAAAAATAGGCGCTGTATCTCCAGCAGTAGCAGAGTTGCGCAATATATCCCTCATCATTCCATTGGTTCCCTTACCATCCCCAGAAGGGATTTCATTTACTACCTCTGCTGTCTAACGTGTCACCAAGATCGTATTCGTGAAACAATCTTTAAGTCCAATCCCAATTTTCCCAATTTCAATTAAAAAAAATTGCACGTGTATCTGTTTTTCTACTAGTACAAATGTGAAGGAGAATTTCTTATATTTACATAATCTTTAGAGGTTGAAACGAAGTGCCGTTTAAAGAATTTAGAGCTTGTGCTAGTTCAAATCTTAGTCTAGTGTCTATTGCATAGATATTTTTTTTATTTTTTTTTTTAACTTCAATCTTAACTGCAATGTAAAACAAATCAATTAATATAATATTGGTCTATTAATATTAATATATAGTTGCCATTAAAATAGCCTTTTCCTGATAAATCGAGACATTACCTACTTTAAAACAAGTTGTTTCCTGTCTTCAAATCAGAACACATACTCTTTTATGGACTGTTAATGACGCAGAATTTTGTTCCAACTATATTTTGTCATTCACTTCTCAAGCTAAATTAAGCTGTATGTCTCCCCTTCCAGTAATTGTGTTCAGGATTTCAATTGATTACTGTGGATTTGTATGCATACATGGATATGTATCTGCCTGCATAAATGTCACTATATATTGCCATACATAAATGATAGTAAATTAAATGAGGTGCAAATCTCTTATGTGCAGTTGTTATTTCTTGACTTGGAATGTGGATACAATTGAAAATTGAAAATTTTGTTGATGCTTTTATATACATTTAATCCCTTTGTCTTACAGGGAAAAATATGCTTTGGAACAGGACATCAGAGAAAAAGAAGAGGCTATCAGACAGAAGAGTACAGAGGTACAGGTATGTATCAGGTCACTTAAAACAAGCAATTTATTTCAGTTAAACCCCTTTTATTTTTTGAACCAAAATATTTCATATTTCTTGAAAGCTCCTATCAGAAAATTAATGCAAGAAAGCTTAGTACTGCAGTAAGTATATTCATAATATTAGCAGGTTTTAATATCTTTATTGATCACAGGAAACCTAATGTGACCATTTAGAAGCAAATCTATTAAATGTCTACCAAAATTAAGAGCATTGTGTAAGCAAGCAAACTGTTTTGTCGGGAGTCAGGGAAGTCATGGGGGGGCTGATTCAGAGATGTACTTACACCTTTTTTTTAGGTGCAAGTGTAGAGCTTGGCTAAACCATTTTTCAAAGTAAGGGGTGTTAATTAATTAAAACAATTTTGCATGCAAGGAAAATACTTTACTTTTACACAGAACTAAAATACTGCATAGCTTTATGTTTATTCTATAAAATTAGTTGAGCTAAGAATCTTCACCTCCTAATTTTAATCTGGTTTTACAATTTAAATCTGCCTCCCCTTGCAATTCAACATGGTATTGCTCAGGTCCACACTTGCACCTAAAAAAAGCTGGAAGTGCAACTCTGAATCAGCCCCATGGATTACTTGGTGCAACATTTTTCCAATTCCTAGCAAACTGCAGTGATAGTTTGACATGACGTTTAGACCAAGCTACGCCATTAACCCATCATACACTAGGAAAAAGACTTGTAATGGGCCTGTTTAAAACAAATATGTACCTATGGGAAAAAAAATCATGAATTACAGAGAGAGACAAATTTGCTTTATGCAGAAGAATTCAACTTCTATGCAGAAGAATTCAACTTGAGAGATGATGTTCCCTAACTCTGAATTGTGCTTTTAAAAAATTGTTCAGGATTTCTATTCTATAGGTAAAAGCCAAATACTGTAAACAGGCATGTCCAGGTGCAGTCTTCTGTGGTTGTTGCTACTAAATCCAAATCATTCAAAATATCTGCCTTATGTGTGTGTTTTTAGGAGCTGCAGAATGATTTAGATCGAGAGGCTTCAACACTACAGGAACTGGAAGCGCAAAAACAGGATGCACAGGACCGGCTTGATGAAATGGACCAACAAAAAGCTAAATTAAAAGACATGTTAAACGATGTCAGGCAAAAGTGTCAGGAGGAAGGACAAATGGTGAGCCCTATTATTTGTATCTTTTATTTATCAATGTTTAGCTTTGCATTCTCGTGCAGATTAAAGAAAGATCTTATGTCATGTAAAATTAATTCACTTTAAGTATCACAAATACTGATCTAATCACCAAACTTTCACCTTCCTTTTATCCTTCACATAGCCTTATATGATACTCTGCCACACTTCAACATAATTTTCTTAATCTAATGAGGTCCTGAAGTAGGTTCCAAATTTTCTCCAACTTCTGTGTTTTTAGTCACATTGCAGCCACTTGTTCATTCTGCGCATTTGTACAAATCTATGCTCTCCAATAAGAATGCATTCTGACCCATCCTATAACACAACAGGAACTGTTAATATACAAAAGGGAGTTGCACAGGTTATGTCCTCATGTGTATAAAGTAACTTTAAAAGCCCTCCTACCACTGTTTTGATGGTGGGAGAGGGGTGCTTACCTACAGCCCAATTACAATAAGTCAACCCAAACCAAGAGAAAAAAGGGCTGTTTTGATACACACCCATTACTATCAATCATACATTAAATTAGCAGTCGAATTTAAATGCTTAATTGCGCCTATCACTTATAATCTAATAAGAATAATATAGATTCCCTAAGTGTATAAAATTATCAGAGGATATCCTCTGCAGTACACTTTGGACACTAATTAGATATTGTTTTACCAAGGTTATTTAGCTTTTTTTGTACACTTAGGGAATCTATAATTGATTGAGTAATGCAGTGTGAATATATCACCTTTTAAATTGACCATATGTTTTAATCATATCAATAAAAGTTATGTTTTATATACTCTTTTGTTGATGAAATCATGGTTTGTGATAACAGTATATTTATAATTGGTCTGAATTTTATGGTGCAGATGGTACTTATTTGTTTATCAAACAGAAATTGCTGTCGCAATAATCCTACACTTCTATTGACTAGTAGTAGATTATATTACTGGTTTACATTTGATCTGATAGCCAGTAATCAGATTATAGGTGATAGGTGCAACTGAGCATTTAAATTTGACTGCTAATTTAATGTACAGTACATCTGTATTCACAGCACTTCACTTTTTCCACATTTTATTATGTTACAGCCTTATTCCAAAATTGAATAAATTAATTTTTTCCCCTCAGAATTCCACACACAATATAACATAACGATAATGTGAAAACATTTTGGGGAGATTTTTGCAAATTTATAAACAATCAAAAAAACTAAGAAATCACATGTACAAAAGTATTCACAGCCTTTGCCATGAAGCTCATGAGGTCCCACACTTGACAGTGCATGTCAGAGCACAAACCAAGCATGAAGTCAAAGGAATTGTCTATAGACTTCCGAGACAGGATTGTCACAAATCTGGGGAGAGCTACAGAAAAATATCTGCTGCTTTGAAGGTCCCAATGAGCACAGTGGCCTCCATCAGCCGTAAATGGAAGAAGTTCTAAACAACCAGGAGCCTTCCTAGAGCTAGCTGGCCATCTAAACTGAGCAAACGGGGGAGAAGGGCCCTAGTCAGGGAGGTGATCAAGAAACCGATGGTCACTCTGTCAGAGCAACAGCATTCCTCTGTGGAGAAAGGAGAACCTTCCAGAAGGACAACCATCTCTGCAGCAATCCTCCAATCATCAGTGGAGAGAGGAGAACCTTCCAGAAACACAACCATCTCTGCAGCAATCCACCAATCAGGCCTGTGTGGTAGAGTGGCCAGACAGAAGCCACTCCTTAGTAAAAAGTACATGGCGGCCCGTCTGGAGTTTGCCAAAACGCACCTGAAGGACTCTCAGACCAAGGTGTTATGTTTAGAGGAAACCAGGCAATACCATCCCTACAGTGAAGCATGATGGTGGCAGCATCATGCTATGGGGATATTTTTCAGCGGCAGGAACTGGGAGACTAGACAGTATAGAGGGAAAGATGAATGCAGAAATGTACAGAGACATCCTGGATGAAAACAGGCTCCAGAGCACTCTTGACCTCAGACTGGGGCAACGGTTCATCTTTCAGCATGACAACGACCCTAAGAACACAGCCAATATATCAAAGGAGTGGCTTCAGGACAACTCTGTTTATGTCCTTGAGTGGCCCGGCCAAAGCTCAGACTTGAATCCGATTGAACAGCTCTGGAGAGATCTGAAAATGGCTGTGCACCGACGCTTCCCATCCAACCTGATGGAGCTTGAGAGGTGCTGCAAAGATGAATGGGCAAAACTGCCCAAAGATAGGTGTGCCAAGCTTGTGGCATCATGTTCAAAAAGACTTGATGCTGTAATTGCTGCCAGAGGTCATCAACAAAGTATTGAGCAAAGGCTGTGAATACTTACGTACATGTGATTTCTTGGTTTTCTGATTTTTAATAAATTAGCAAAAATCTCCGAAAAACTTTTTCACGTTGTCATTATAAGGTATTTTGGAACAAGGCTGTAACAACAAAATGTGGAAGCGCTGTGAATAATTTCCAGATGCATTGTATGATAGTAATGGGTGTGCACCAAAACAGACCTTTTTTACCTCTTGGTTTGGGTTGAGGAACTGCATGTGGTTGTCTTTTATACCCCTTTCACATCACCACCAAAAACCCGTGTTTTTCAGCAAAAACCCGGCATTTTGCATAAACCCGGGTTTTTGGTGGTGATGTGAAACCACCACTTCCGGGAGACCCGGGACTTGAACACGGGGAAAAAAAGAAGGGTTTTTCCCGTGTTCAACCCGGGAAGGGAGACAATGTGAAAGGACCAGTTTTCAACTATAACTATGTACAATCTGATTGAAGGAAATGTCATAATATATCTACCTCATGGGCATATCATTTTCTTTGAAATACATATTCACTTTCTTCTGCTTCTATTGTTAATCATATTAAATGTAGAAACAACTCTCCATAATATAGTAATAGACGCAAGAAATAACAAAAGGTAAAAAATATTAAATAAAAAATGTTTGTAGGGTCTGTATATGAACTTCGTTAATTTATTGACCCGTCTGTGTGGCTCCCTCTTTAAATTAATGTAAATTGTGTACATATTTTTCTTAAACTTTTACTGTTTCTTTTAGATTTCATCTCTAAAAGTACAGATTCAGTCCCAGGAATCTGATGTACAGGCCCAAGAGGAAGAACTTAATAGGGCCAAATCAGAGTTGAATCGACTGCAGCAGGAGGAGACTCAGCTGGAACAAAGTATTCAGGCGGGGAAGGTGCAACTGGAAACCATTATAAAGTCTTTAAAATCCACGCAGGAAGAAATTAACCAGGTGCAGTTTTACTTTCTTCTGCTGGTTCATATGGTTAATAATAGAGTGTTTTCATATTAAGTGTTTCATTAATGTTCTTACAGCCTTGTCAATATACTATAAGGGTAGTAGTAAGGGACCGTTCATTTAATACATGGTGCAATAGGTAGAGCATTACTAGTGGCGGGCATGCTCGGCAATGGCAGAAGGGCTAAAAGCAGTATGGTGCTGATCAGAAGTTTAAATATTTGGATTCATTGTGTACAGCAAGCATGACTGGTGGTGGTGGGTATATTATGGGCCAGATAGAGCCCTATTATGGAAGATATCTTATTTGCAGAGGATTAACATGCCACATTCCATACCAATAGATAAGATTAATGCAGTGCTCCTCAACTGGTGTGCCATTGGGTTGTTGCAAAGTGTGCCACGGTGCAGTGCCTCCAACAGGAGAAAAAGCACTGGAAGATCTTGCCTTAAGGAAATAAGGGGATACTGTGGAGGCTGCAGACACATGAATGAGGAATACTGGAGAGATGGAGACACATGATTGGTGATACTGGGAAGGCTTTAGACATATGAATGGGGACTATTAGGATGGCTGGAGACGCATGAATGGAAACCACTGCGGAGGCTGCAGATTCATGATGGGGCTACTGGGGAGGCTGCAGACACATTATGGGGACTACTGGCTAACAAAGTTAAAATAGTTATGTAATTCCTGGCTTTTTTGTATATTTTGCTGTTGGTGTGCTGTGGAATTCTGGGAAGGGCTTAGGTGTGCCGAGGGTGAGAAAAGGTTGAGGAGCACTGGATTAATGGTTCCTCAGTGGACAAGTAATCACTGTTTGCTTAGATACTTACAGAATAATTAGGGCCAGATTCAATTAAGAATACACGCCGCAAAAGACGGAATTTGCGCTGCACATTTTCCTGTCTGTTACGGTAGCCTCTATGAGGCGTGCATAAAAATAAAAATACGTGCCATTAGCTTCACTCCTGGTGTCGCAGACCATGGAATGATCCATTTCACACTGCAGGGTTGACCCCAGTCTGCCCTGACAGTTTGATGGGTGGTGTGTGGCTCCTGTCAGAGATTTGTTTACTATAAACAAATTCCTCTAATCAGGGTTTTTTGTGTGTGATCGGGGTTGAAAATCCCAGGTTGCACCTTTCGCAGTGACCCCGGACCGAGGAAAAACACTGGGACTGGGAATTAGACCCGGGAAGAGGACCCTGGCACCTTTCACATCATAACTCAACCCGGGTCGTTGGTGCCTTGACCCAGGTCTAATGGCAAAAACCTTTTAAAAAAATCTTTTTAATGTAATGTGAAAGGGGTATCGGTATAGTAACATGCATATATCCATTTCATCTCATTCCTATTTCAGGCACGAAGCAAATTGTCTCAGCTTCAAGAAAGT
>WWET01000121.1:676668-687996 GCA_011038615.1 Limnodynastes dumerilii | reverse complement strand
GAAATGTTACCAGGAAGAAAATTTGCTTTGCTTGTATATAGGAAAAATACCAGAGTGTATGTTGGGATATATTTGGTTCCAGTGTTATATTGGACCCCCACTTTATCCAGCCTTCCATGCAAGCGCATTGTGTTTCACTCCCCTCTCCTGCACAGACTTCTGATTCCTGGCTTCTACCTTTACTTTTGTGATAAGTCCTCACTTAAAATAGGGATGAATTGGAAGTCTGAAAAGGGCAGAAGGGCGTTAACATGCCCAAACTGTAAAATTTAAATAACTACCCCTTTTCCCTTGTTGTTGCTCCTGTCATGGAAAAAATTTGGATTCTGCAAATGCATTCCAATAACAGCGCTCTAACATGCATAGAATGCCAATGTGGGCATTTTCTAAACCTAGCATTCAGGAAACGGCCTCTTTTCTGGATTTTGCATCAAGTCCAAAGCTTCTCTAAAAGGTGGGTGAATAACATCTAGGAAATATCTTATATAAGGTAAACATTTTAATGTCCTTCTGAAATGTGACCGTGCATGTGTACGTTCTAGTGACAAAGGACCGGATCCAGACCCCCGCATGCTTTACGTACGTGCGGGGGTCTCTCCCTCTCCCTCTCCCTCGGACAGAGAAAGAGGAGTGCACACCCCCTGTCACTTCCCTCTTTCGTGCGGGCTTTATGGCAGTTTACGCTGCCATAAGCCTGCCTTAAGTCCATCTGTACGACCGCTGATCCGCACCTGTGTGGGAGCCCCCTCCCACACTGTACAATTACCATGCTTCCTCCCATCCACTTTAGCCGGCAGAAGGGAAGCAAATTGACAGTCTTTTTAAGTGGCACTCTATAAAAATACCAGTACCAAATGAGTGTCAAATACATGTCTGTTTCTTTGTCACCACATAAAGACACAAAACAGAACAGATTTTAACTAGGGCCAAACTTGTAGAAGTCATGTAAATAAACCATTATCAAAGTTTCTGTAAATGCAAATCTGTGACCCCCTTAACTTTTTTTTTCTTGAAACTTAATTTTTTAATTTTTTTTAATAACATTCTCTCAATTGCTTTGTTTCCCTCACAAGTGAAATTATGACAATTTGGATTAAGCTTTTATGCATAATAGTTGTTGAGGGACAGTTAATATTCTAGTGTCATCATGTAGCATATAGAAGTCCCCCATCTTTTATAACAGGCTGGTGGCAGTTTGTGGCAATAGGTAAAGTACATATTGAGCTTGTACATGATAAGGAAGGTTGCCTCCAAATTACACATTCTCAGCAATGCTCTGGTCACTGAATATGTTATGGGGGTTTTTTTTTTAATTGTATTTTATTTTATTTTATTTTTTTTGTGTGTATTTCCCCCTCCAGTAGTATTCAAGTTGTCTTTTATAACTGACAGCTGTTTGTGTACTTATTGGCATAAAATAAGAAAAACATAATCTTATAGGTAATCTGTGGTTTCCCTCAAAAAACTGAGGAATGAGTAGAACTGAAAGTTCAGTTACAAAGCGTAAAAGCAGTTGAAGTACATTATTGTTCGATTGCTTGTTTTTCTGCGGCTAACTGTTCTGTCACATACTTACAGGTGCACAGTCACCTTCCACAAGCGCATCATTAATTTGTGTCTGTGTGCATTATTTGAGCTAGTAGATTCTTTTAGACTGGTGACACCACCAATGAAAAAAAAACAGCAATTATCATTCTCCTTGTAGACCTGATGACTTTTTAACTTGCTTAAACACTTATTGAAATGCTCTGTTCAATGCCAAATAAACCTACTGTAATATCTCATTTGTACTCCTAACCTCCAAACCCTTTTGTACATTTGTACTCTACTGAACCCTCCTGTGCAAAATCCATCAATTTACATCAGTGTCCAAGATATTGTATTGCACTTTAATGGCAAGGTTATACAGGAGCAGTAATTTTCCTCCTATTATTTATTATATGGCTAAGCCCCGTTCCTCTACACCATGTCATCGTTCCATCCCATTCCACTTGATTCTGCACACGCAAGTCAGTGCCTATCTTCTGTTCTTATGCCAACCTTAACTACAATCTCCTATCTTTCTGTCTTTATTGGTATCTTCCCATCTTTATTCAAGCATGCACTGATTGTTCCAAATCTGAAAATACACAGCTCTGACTCCTACTCTCTCTCAACTAATCGGGCAATTTCTCAGCTTCCATGCCCCTGAGTGTTGCCTAATGCACTTTCTTTCCTTTTTAGATCCTCTTCAGTCAGACTTGCAATCCCAACACTCCACTGAAACTGCATTGACAATGGTGGTCAGTTATTTGATCACTGCTAAATTCTACTTTTTTCTAATTTCCTGGAACTTTGTGCTACTTTTTACACTGTTTTTGTACTACAAATGTTAAAACCTTTAGATTTTCAGGAGAAGGTCCTTTCCTGGCTCACATCCTACTCACACACTTTGTAACTAAATCTTTCTGCCATTTCATCTTGAATGTCCTCCGGACATCTGAAAAGTCATCTTTTATAAATCGAGCTAATTATGTTTCTACCTGCCAATAGAGGTTACACACCCGGTCTTTTTATTTCAGTTGATAACACTACAATAAGCTCCACTCATCAAGCTTACACCTTAGGTGTTATCCTTGGCTTCAAACAGTCTTTTGAGCCCCACATACAGTCTAAATCTTGCATGCAGCAGCTAGATTGATTTTCATTGTAAAAATCCTTTCTGGAGCTAGTCCACTCTATTGGTTTTTACATTGGTTGCTGAGTTTTTTCAGAAGACAATTCCTAATTTTTTGATTACCTTGAAAGCCATCATTAATTCTGTACCCATATACGTATCCCCATTTATGTCAATATATATCCCAGCTCATTCTCTCAGATCTTCACAGGATTTGCAACTCTCTTCTACACTTAATAAATGCTCTGATGCCCAGTTACAGACTTGATGCTGCAATATTTACAATTTCAGTATTTTTAACTGTAAAATTATTTAATAGTACA
The DNA here is from genome assembly GCA_011038615.1 of Limnodynastes dumerilii. Taxonomy (NCBI): domain Eukaryota; kingdom Metazoa; phylum Chordata; class Amphibia; order Anura; family Limnodynastidae; genus Limnodynastes; species Limnodynastes dumerilii. The sequence goes on along the minus strand of WWET01000121.1, from coordinate 685,017 downwards.
AATTTATACCTAGATTTGTTTTGACTTTTGTATTTATTATTCTTTACAATCATAATTGCTCCCATTCTCTTTACTGATTGGTCTATAATCGATAGACAGACTTTACTGGCTTTAATTAAGAGAACATCTTTAGCTGGTGACAGTATTTGCTTGATCCAAATTCAATCTTTGTAGCTTATCTTTGTGCATCTTTGCATTTCACATGCCCATTTAAGAAGTTGCTGACTGCCACCACTTCACAGACTGTATTGGATTATTGTAATAGCGTTGCATCCATAAAGTAAAATGCTAATGGTGTGGTAATGCTATTTTGCTGCTACTTGTTTCTCTTTTTTTTTTTTTTTAGAAATGTATTTTATTCTTGACAATGTTTTAGTGCATTTACATTTTCAGCTAGGTACTTATAGAAAGCACAATCACCATTTCCATGATACATATTGGCGAACTACACTGCAGTTGTGCTTGGAACGCTTTGGAATGGGAACACATCTCTGTATTGTCTGTCTGTAAAGTATCAATACACAAACTGCCATACTTGCATGTGACTGCAGAGATACTGTCACGTTCATGTCTGAAATACACCTAAGTATCTGATTACCGTATATACTCGAGTATAAGCCGTGTTTTTCAGCACATTTTTTGTGCTCTCTTCCCCGCAGCTCTACCTCCGGCTGTCTCCCCGCGGTGCGTGCTGCACAATGACGTTGTGGTGACCTTAGGTCACCCAACGTCATTGTGTAGCGCGTGATGCGTGGGAGAGAGCCTTTCCCTCTTTACCTTCTGCTGTCCCTCTGGCGGTCCCTGCATCTGTGTCAGGCTTTCCCTGCAGCTCTGTCTCTGGCTGTCTCCCTGCGGTGCATGCTGAATAATGACGTTGGGTCACCCATCGTCATTGTTCAGTGCGCACTGCGGGGAGACAGCCGGAGGCAGAGCTGCGGGGAGAGCCTGACCCAGACGCAGGGACGGCCAGAGGCATTTGGGGGCCGACATGGAGGCTGGCATTTGGGGGCCGACATGGAGGCTGGCATTTGGGGGCCGACATGGAGGCTGGCATTTGGGGGCCGACATGGAGGCTGGCATTTGGGGGCCGACATGGAGGCTGGCATTTGGGGGCCGACATGGAGGCTGGCATTTGGGGGCAGACATGGAGGCTGGCATTTGGGGGCCGACATGGAGGCTGGCATTTGGGGGCAGACATGGAGGCTGGCATTTGGGGGCCGACATGGAGGCTGGCATTTGGGGGCAGACATGGAGGCTGGCATTTGGGGGCAGACATGGAGGCTGGCATTTGGGGGCAGACATGGAGGCTGGCATTTGGGGGCAGACATGGAGGCTGGCATTATGGGCAGACATTACGGAGCAGATATGTTGGCAGGCATTAAGGGGTAAGTCCAATGTTTCAGCAGGGAAGGGGCAGAGACTGGCAGGACACACACAGAGGGGGCAGACTGACTGGCAGGACACACAGAGGGGCACACTGGATACTGGGTGCTGGATACACACGATGATACAATTAATGACATTTTATTGGTATCTATTTTTATTTTTGTGTCAAAATTAGGTGCCTCGGCTTATATTCGGGTCGGCTTATATTCGAGTATATACGGTAATTGCATTTGTTTTTCTAAAATGCAGAATGTGTTCCTATTTACATTTCAGTTTGGATCTGACCCTATTTGATAATCAGACCTATCAGATAATTATTATATAGTGTATTGCATGGACTGATTTGGCGGAATGCTAGCAAAAAGTGCAAAAACATACTAATTGGATTGTTCGGAATTCCTGAATCTGATATTATTGAAAATGGGCTGATCTTATTAAGGGGGGGTCATTGCGAGTCCTCGCTGCGATCTACTTCATTACAAGTAGGGACAGCCTAAAGCTGCTTTTCGGCTGTCCCTATTTCGAAAGACAACAGTTTGAGAGGGGTTGCTTACCTTTCAGAGCACGGTGATCCGGGGATCGATAGCTATGCCTCATCGAGGCATAAGCATTCGATATCCCAGCCAGTTCCGAACTGGCTCCAGGAGATCTCGAAGGGATGAAAGAGATGCTGATATGGGGATGGGGCTAGATGACACAATTGTATGCAAATCACGTTCCCCAAGACTCAGGTCCTGATTCACACATATGAATCCATTAACAAAGTGGTAAACACCACTTCCCCAATTTTTAAGAACCTAAGGCACTTAAGAGTGCATTAGGGCTTCCTTAACTTTCCATGCATATAGAAAATACGCACAGAGGTTCCTTCACCACGCTCTTTTAAATACTTCCCCTTCCTCCAGCCACTCTTCTTAAAAATATCACAAGGCTGCACTGGCACGCCTCTTGTTTCTTAAAAAGCTATGTGCAGTCTTTAAAGACGGTACGTAGTTGAAGACCGTACCTAAGTATAACGTACATTGCATAGTCACTATGGCTAAGCATGTGCACTACTGAAATTCTTAAAAATAGCAGCTTCTTAGGTGTTTATCCGATCCTCAATCACTAACTGTCAGTGCTACAATTCATAATGTTACTATGAGTTAGGCCTTGATTATGCAAATAACGCAATTGAGCCTGCCTCTTCCCTTAGTAATGCTAGCACTCTCAATATTGATAGGCAGGGGGATGTGCCATGATTTGCAAAAAAGAGACTTGCTGGATCTCCTGGGATACTCGGAGATATGCCCTGAATTTTGGGAGTCTTGCAAGCATTGTGGGAGACACTGTTCCTTGCCACAATTATCGTCAAATTATTTTAAATTTTTCTAGTTAAGCGGACAAAAGTTCAATCAGTAAATTAAATTAACATTATTGAGATAAGATAAATGGGTATACTCTCTGAACATATGTTTTTAGGGACATAAAAACTGGGGAGCACTTTGTTCAGCAAATGTGTTTAATTATTTGCACTGTCTGAGTTGCGGGAGGTCAATTATTGTCCTACTCATCCATTTCTGAACAGGTGGATTTGTATGTGCATGTCGGTATAGATAAAGCATTTGAATACATACTATATCTCCACAGTCCACTGTCTCACCCCTGCTATTCATTTTCCTTTGTTTTAAAATAACACTACTTTGCTAACGCTATAGAATTGTTTTAATTTGGGGTTTTAACATTTTAGGTTTATTTCATAAAATCTTAAAGACAACATTGTACATTCTTGCCTTTTTTACAACAAAGGGCAGCACGTTGTTAACAGTCATGTGTTTGAATGTTTGTGTTTTCCATATAAAATTTAGATACCAGAATGTAGACACATAATGAAACTTAATAGTGGAATAAAAATAGAACTAGAGTAGTCCAATTGCGCTGTTATCTGCAACTTTAGTTTCCTTCCTGGAGAGACCTTCAAACTCCAAATACATAAACTGAGCAATGAAAAGGAGGTGGATAGTAACACATAGTGCTGCATATCTAAACGAAAGTCACTGAAGTGCCAGCAGTGTGTTATGTAAATAACAAAGTCAGTTGTCTCTAAATTATATTAGCACAAGTTCATCCTTGTGTTGGATGCTCATGAGTCCAGACATCAAAGGACCACGTATAATATGGGTGAAACTGTGAAAACATAAATATATCAAATTTTATGTGTTTCAAAAGAAATTCACAGTATGACCCATTAAAAACAAATCTATCACTAAAACAAACCAGTGATGGGTGGAACAAAATGGGATGTCTCAGAATGATCGTTTCTGCAAGCTAAAGCTTTTATATCTGATCTGTTGAAACTGCTACTCATGGTTAATTCAAGATAAAGTACTAAATATACACCTTAACGCTAATAAAATTTTATTTTGTAGTTGCATATTCAGTAATTGTGGGTGGCAAATAGGTTTGAAAGCTAGTAGTGTAAATAAATCATTGCATTCTATAAATTTTAGCTTCGTATGTTTCATTCCAATGCACTTGTTCAATTCATTTTTGTATTTGTTTGTTTAAATAATCTACAGTTTTCTATCAGTTTACAAATAAAATACGATAATCTACAACTGCCTTATTTCTAGGTAAAAGTTGTTGATTAGAGAGGAACAGATTTTTTATAGTGCACACCGGAAGCCAGATGTGGGTGTCAGAGATTAGTGTGAGTACTCGTGGTCTCCCTGCTTTGGTTGTAGATGAAGTTTGCAGTGCCCCACCCGTGACCACTTCCCATTTTTTTTTTCTCTCAACTTTTTTTTTTTTTGTGATGCGTTTTCTCAGCGCTAATGCATGCATATATACATTTGTAGAAATGGCAACTTGCAGCCTTGTTCACCAGCCTGTGTGTGTGTGACCTTTTAATCTCTCTGTTCTGCGTATTCATCTGGTAAACTTTTAACCCTGCGTTAGAAATAATATGCTAGTTTTGCAGCAGTAGAAATTGGGCAATGGTGAGCACTAATAGGTTTGATACATGCTAAATTGTTTTCATAAACGCATTGTTGTGAAATGGCCAGTAAATGTATACTATGTTTAAATACATTTTTGAGAATACAGCAACTTTTTTATGTTTATTAGTTTATTCCTGCTTGTTTGCATTTATAGATTTCACAATACTGAACTTTCTGTGTTTGTGGTCAGAATGTTAATCAATGCCGGATGGTTCTTGGAAGTATGTTTTATTTCCAAAGCTACAGTAATGTAATATGAACAGATGATGTCAAACTGAAAATATCAATATATTATTTAAGCGATGAAATGGTCTTGCATGTACATGTACAGTTCGTGCATGTACAGTTCGTGCATGTACTGTACAGTTTATATTTTAAAACATTGACTACCTTGGATTTAACCAGCAATGTGCATGGAATGTCTTATTCCTATTCTGTTGAGGTACTGATTATTTCAGTTATTAAATACTAGGCACACAGCATCTGTTACATAACAATTTAGTTTGTTCTAGCTACTAGTTAACATTGCTTATCGTACATGAAATTAATCTAAATTGTTTAGTAATAGGTGAAAAATCAATCCATCTTACCCCATCCAACAGTTCCTTTTATATGACAAAAATTAGATTATATTTAAAATATTTTGAATGCAGTCGCCATTGTGAAAATGCTTTTTCCGAAATAGAGACAGCCGAAAGCAAATTTTCCATTTAGAAAATAACGCTAATTAGAAGAAAAAAAATCATGAATGGGTAAGTATGCTGATTGTCATACTTGCCCATTCTTTCATTCAGAAACTGCTGCCACCCCAACTGGGCAGGTGAGGAGTCTATGGGGAGTTTTAGAGTTAAGCTGTGGGGAGGGGAGTCTAAGGGTTAGGCTGCAGGGAAAGGAGTCTTAGGGTCATGCTGCGGTGAGGAGAGGGTTGGGTAAGAATTAGGATAAAGGATTAGGGTAGAACAAATACTCACTATTTGGTGATCACTGGGGATGTTTGATTGGTTCTGCCTCGAGGAGGAGAAGCAATCGATTTGTGAGCCAGTTCACAATTGGCTGGTATGAAACAGCTATTCATACCGCCGACCTACACCCAAATGAGTAGATAGATTGATATGAATTCCTATTATAATCATGTAGACCTTTCTCCTGGCCTCCACCCCCCATATTGTACTGTCTATACTGCTTGACTAGACTCCTCTTCAATTTTCAGTATTTACAGCGACTATAAAGATAACCGTTATTTACTTCTATTGTGTACTATTTGCTTCCATACCATCCTCCTATTTACTCATTGTCCTCTCCTCTCTAGATCAGGGGTACTAGTACTAGTAACTGCCTGGAGGTACTCAAGGTGACTGGGCTATGTCAAAAGGAGATAGCAGCAGTATTGTATTTATCCAGAGAATATGTACAGATTAAACACTAAAATCATTGCTGGAGAGAAGGTCCTTCTCTACCCACTGGCTCATGTCATCACCTTTTTGCTCAACCTTTTATGTTACACTTTTATTTTATATTGTTGATTATGATTATAGTGCCTCTTTTTATACAAACCGTAGGTGTTTAGAGTATAACAGTGATGTCCTTTAAAAAGTAGATGTTACTATATTGATCACATTTCTTTAGATTCATTAGTATATTTTCTTTAAGCATCTACAAAGTAGGTATTTATATTATACATTGGTTGTTTAGTTAAGTGTGTGTTGATGGTGTTTAGCATGTGGTTGTGTCTGCTTATTTTTTATGTACAACATCTCAGATTGTATCTTAGCTATGTGGAAGCATCACTGCATTAATTGTTGGAGTGAGGGTCTCCGCTGAGAACGGCCCTATTTCGAAAGGGCCATTCTCTCCCAGCCAGTTCCGAACTGGCCGGGAAATAGATTTCTTTTACCTCAAAGAGGCAAAGCAATCAATGCATTTAGCACCAAATCGTAAGTATGAAATTTAACCCCAGCGGCATACTTACCCAATCTAAAAAAAAAAAAATTGCAGAAGGCTGCATATCCGAAATAGAGAAAGCTGAAAATTATTTTTTGTCTGTCTTTACTTCTAAAATACAGCTTTCGCTCCAGGGACTCCCACCAAATTGCTCTATGTGCTGTTATTGTAAAGATATTAGGTGCAGAGTGCAAATGAAATATGAAACTGTAAATATTACAGCCATCTTGTTGAATCTAGTTAACGGATCTAACCTTGCTGTGGACAATTATAAGGTAACTATTCAAAGGAATGTTAAAATAACGGGAAAAAGTATTTCCCATCATGTCTTCAGCCTCCCAGTATTCTCCATTAATGTAATTTCAGCTCCCAGTATTCCCCATCATGTGACTGCAACTCCTGTTATCCCCATCATGTGGATCCAGCTCCCAGTATTCCCCATTCATGTGGCTGCAACTCCTGTTATCCCCATCATGTGGATCCAGCTCCCAGTATTCCCCATTCATGTGGCTCCCCTTTACAGTATTCCTCATCATGTGTCTGCAGCCTTCCCAGTATTCCCAATCATGTCTCTCCTGCCTCCCCAATATTCCCAATCATGTCTCTCCAGCTCCCACTATTTCCCATTATATCTCTCCAGTCTCCCCAGTATTCCTCATTATGTCTTTGCAGCTCCCAGTATTTCCCATAATGTCTCTCCAGCTCCCAGAACTGCACATCATGTCTTTGCAGCTTCCAGTATTTCCCATCATGTCTCTCCAGCTTCCAGTATTTGCCATTCTCCGGTTTACACAGTATTCTCCATCATGTCTCTCCAAGTTCCAGTATTTGCCATTCATTTCTCTCCAGTTTACCTAGTATTCCCCATCATGTCTCTCCAGCCTCCCCAGTATTCCCTATAATGTGTCTCTAGCTCCCTATGCTGTACTTAGCTTTTCTGTGTTCTTCCTTCAGCTTGTCCTCCGGCGATGTGTATGACGCTGATGTGACCTGAGGTTGTGCCAGCGTTACACTACAGGAAGTTCCGGCTGACACTGACATTCAGTGTCAGAGCTGGACGGGGTATTGGGGGAAGCTAGGCCGGGGTGTGGGCAAGCTTGGGAGGACCAGGAATCAGAGCGCAGAAGGTAAGGGAGGTGGGGCACCCAGGCAGAAACTGTCCTGCTCCAAGCCGATGCGCAGTAGCAACGGATAAGATGAGCGCTTAGGAACAAATTCTATTCTGCACGATGTGCACCCAGAGCAACACATGCAAATCTACATCATTAAAATCGGTGATATTCAGCTACTGTAATAGACAAAAGATATGCGTTCTTCGTGCTTGATCCTGTCATCGTGGGCAAGAGAACCAGCCCCTTCTACAGGAATGAATTGAAATATAGATGGAAAGGTAACTATTTACTGTTTTCCATGTGTGGCTTGTGGAATTTGCCCAGTAATATGGGGGCAACATGCTATTGTAAAAGAAATGTGTATACATGATATGCAAAGTAGTACTTGACATAATTCCATAGTGGGCAAGTTGTACTTGACATGATTTTATAGTTGGTAACTGGTACTCTCCAAACAATGGTTGGGAACCCCTGGTACAGAGTCTTTACATTAGTCTGTTATGCACAGTAAGCATTTACTGTAAACTAAACACAATTACCCTTGTGAAAAACACCAGAGAAACAATATATGACAAATGCGGTATGCCAGCATGCATATTTAAGGTTGTTTGTGTGAACAAGTAATCAGTCTGTTAATGCCCTAATAACCAAAGAGCAGAGTTTGAGAGTGCCATCAAGATGGTTCAGTGGTTAACACCTCTCCTTTGAAATTAAGCCTTTTTGTTCCGTTCTCACGTTTTTTTTTCTTCAAAGTCATATATATCTGATAGTGTTGACGTTGTGCCCCAGTCACCCATCCTTTGAGGTCTGGTATTTATCTTTTTTTTTTTTTTTTTTGTCAGAGATGATTTTCCATGAAGCTCTTATTCAGTTGTACATTAAAATGCCTATTTATTAAGCTCTCTCTCTCTCTCTCTCTCTCTCTCTCTCTC
>WWET01000121.1:653894-676173 GCA_011038615.1 Limnodynastes dumerilii | reverse complement strand
GCCGGCTTCACCCGTTCACACTGCGGTGAAAAGCCGGCTATTTAAATAGCTGCCGGCTTGTAAAAAAAAAAAAAAAGCAAGAAAAAAAAAAAAGCCGGTGTTTTCAGCGCAGTCTGAACGCACCAGGCTAAAATTTTCAAAATTTTGCCCACTGCCTAAAAAGCTGGCTTTTTAGGCAGTGGCAATCTGAACACGGTACAGTGTGATCATGGGTTGTCCATGAAAAGGAATGGACCTAGATTTTAAATATCCATTTAAACAAAGTAAAAAATAGATTAATAACAGGAATAGTCTTTTTGTAACAGCACAGTAATGCAGTTGGTTAGCATGGCCAGCTCAGTGTTTTGATCAATTCCTGTGTGGCATTTATATTTACTCTCTCTTTTTTTTTTTTTGTCATGGTTTACCATTATTTCCTTTTGGTTTCTTTTCACACTCCAAACACATTTAATTAGGTTAATTGACTATTAGTTAATTTTATGGAATTTGGACTGAAAATTTCAGAGGTGCAGGGGCTGACGTGAATGGCAAATTTTCTGAGAAATTCTGAGATGTAGTCTTATTGTATTTAAATCACAGATTCTAAAGCTGGCCACACACTAGCATGTGCCGATAAACGGGATGATTTTCCCCTGGGGAAAGGTCCCAATGTCGGCACCACACGCACAGCAGAGGCTGAGGGCAATAATCTCTGCTAGAGAGCCTGCAGCTAGCCTATTGGCTGTCTGCAGCCTCTCTCTGATTGGCTGGCTCTCCTGTCAATTTTGACAGGAGACCCATGCAGCCAGCTTATTGGTTGGCTGCAAAAAAATAATTTATCAGTGGGGATGCTGTATACCCAGACAGAGGGAGAGAGGACACTGCGCAGCAGCCTCTCAGTGTGTGGGGTTCTGCAGCGCTCTGCCCTCTCTCCCCTCTCTCCCTCTGTGTTAAACGTCTGTCCAGCAGGCATTTTACAGAGAGAGCAGAGTGCTGGCACTTCCAAAAATCGCAGCTAGGGTCCGATTATCAATTGGGAATTCCGATCGATGAGATAATCGGACCCTAGCGTTTTTGGAGCGCTTTATCGCCATTTAAAAAAAAATAAAAATCTTTCCCACACACTAGAGCGATATTTGGCCCAGTCCACGATAATTGTGTGTTTGGGCTGATAATCGCTCTAGTGTATGGCCAGCTTAAGTCTGGGTAAATGTAGGCAGAGACTCTTTCCATTATAGTGATGTCCCTTCCTGTGGCTAGCTTGGAGGCATCTGGCAGCATTTATTATTAAGGTAGAAAGTAAGTCAGAGGAGTTGTCCATATTTGTGCTACTGTGAAATACAAGAAGCAGACATGCAAGTGGATTTTGGTCAGGAAATGTTTTTTCATAAATATGACAAAACAAAATGTTTAAATTTTGAGAGGTTTCAAGACCATGTTATATATAAGTCATAGGGCTGGATCTACAACAGGGCAATTGGATGACTGCCCAGGGGCCTCATAAACAAGGTGGTCCCCACAAATGGGGACTGCTCTCTATACGCCCCTGGCAACAGGAACAACGTCGCATTACCTGACTCCCTGCTGCTAATTACTTTAAGTATTGGCATGTCACGCAATGCGTCCCTGTAACAGCTGTCTGCGTTCTATACCTATTATGACCAATGCAGTACTGGTGTCTTACATGACCTCTATGTCTGTATTGTATTGCTCAGAGTTCCTGAAGAATGCAGGCAGCAGATGGAGAATGCAAAACCATCCTTCTCACAGTGAGAAGGGCACCCCCTTAGGATACCTAGGGGCGCACCCCATGGGATTGCAAGGCTCCTTCACCCACCCCTAGAAATGGGCCTGAATGATCTGTTCATTGGTTAATAGAGATACCGGTTTCCTTCAGCTGCGCAAGTTATTTGGCACTGTGACTTTCTAGTCAAATGAGAATGTTGAGGGCAACTTGATGCATATTAAAAGTTGTAGCTCTCTGGGTTAGCTTGTCTGTTACCAGAACTGGGATATGCTTTGGTTGTATATAATCAATAAACAAATGTGGAAGGGTGGGTGGTGGTCGGGCATTTTATGTTGCATTGAAAAATGTAATCCATTATATATTTTTTTTTACTTCAATTTTAATATAAACTAAATGAAGTGGAACATTATATAGTATTCAATAGTTTTATTTAAAGCCTGCAATGTGACACAAAACATCCTCTTGCCTTTTTAGCCAAGAGTTTAACACTGTATTAGTTCAAGCTGTGGTTTTTCTGCAGATGCTTTATACTTCCAAACTCATTGCTCTTGTTCACTTTTGCATTGCCAGGAATTCAAATGCTACTTTGCAGAAGGTGAGATTTTCATATCCGAAAGCTGTGGTAATAAACCGTTCAAGCAACCACCATCAAGCCATATTCTAATTTGTGTGGCTTATATTGATTGCCCTTATAAGCTACAAAATACTTTTAGCTTTTTGTAAAACTAATTATTTTGCTTTTAAAGATTATAAATAAGTTGGTATTAAATCTAACAATAGAATGTAATTACAAGTTATGCTGCATAAAAAGTTTGGGCAGATCACCTGTATTTTTATTTGCATTTTTTATTTGTGACTCGACAGATGCCACCATGTGGTTTGAGTTCCACCATTCCCTGAAAGCCATGCTGGCACCTGCAGTGCAGCATAGACAAAATGGTTAAACTTATATTTTTACACATTACTACCCCTCTGGGTAGAGGGAAGAGCCCTAGTACTATTGGCACTAGTGCTGACTTTGCCCATGAGGGAGGACACAAACTGTTTTCTTGTTTTTGTTTTTTTGCTGGTTCAACTCCCTTTTGTGAACCAGTCCTGGTTCCAACTGGCCTTTTGCTGTCTGGAATCATGGTGGGGGGCCCCAACTGCAGTCCAGGCTGGTAAAGTCTAGAGCTGGTAGCAGTAAAATTACGGGTACCAAATAAAATTTTTAATAAAGGACAAGGTATGACCCAGTTAAATTCTTGACTTCCCCTCCCAAACATGCACACTGTTCAAATGGTAGGGGTGTCTTAATACAGACCTCCTGAGTACACATATAGCAGATAGATAGGGACTCGTCTACAGGAGGTGCCTTGACGCTGGGCAGGTGAGCTTAACTCAATATAGCTATATTGTGAACTAAACCTCCTTTTTATGTATGTGCTGACACATAGTGTTATATAATGTATGTTTAGAGCTCCGGACCTCTCTTATTCCTTGAAATTCTTAACTTCATTCAGATTCTGTGTATTGGAACAGTCTGTAAAATTAAGTTTGCCAATGGTCCCTCGCCTTGATGATGACACGAAGTTTATGTGAATAAGCCTTTACCCAGTATTACTTCAGTCAGCTGAAATGCAGCTAAAATTCAGGTATACATAAAGCAAACAAAATTAATAAGTGCCGTGTTCTCCCCAGAAAATATTGCCAGCCGGGTGGTATTAAATTACTTTGCAATAATAATACTTGACGGGATCCAGACATACGTTCTCTGCGAAACGCCTTGCTGGTGCTGCTCTACTGGGAACTAAGCTACTGGGGCATTACAATGTGCCTGTCTTGTAACTGTATTGTTCTGTTGGTTGTGATCTACTGGCGGATGCAACGAGACAGGGCTGTCATGTGTCTCCAGCCATCCAATATTTTCCCCCTTACTTCTCTGTGTGCGGATGATGTTAGGTCATGTTAGCGTCACACTGAAGGAAAGGAAGCTGCAGGTTGTCTTCTCTACAGAGTTTCTGTTGCTTCTGCTTCACGTACAGCAGTGTCAGAAAGCCTTTACGGCTTATTGGAGCACAACCAGGACTGAAAGCTGGAGATCACAATCAACGTTTTGGTCAGGTCTGGCCGGGTGGTGAGCTAAAATGCCCTGGGGAGAACACTGAAGTGTAAACCTAAATATTTCAAATTGCAGTTATCAATAGGAGAAAACCATATTCCATGACTAGTTTATACCAGTTTAGCAAAATATTGAAACCTTGAAAAAGTTGTGAATTCTCTGAGACCATGACAGTGTGCTTTTGGCACAATGACAAGTGTGAAGGGTCTAATGGGTTTTTAAAGAACTTATGTTTTTAGTTTATAACGATAATGTTCATATTCTGCAGGCATTATCATGAGTTCTTTAATTAAAATTGGAGAATAACAAACTGCTGACTGTTTTCTTCAGTATTGTTGATGCCATTTTGCTACGTTAATGTTTGTGTGTGCACATTTTGTTTTATTTTTGTCTGGCTCCTCTAGTTCATCAGTGTAAAATGCAAGTAGAGATCAAACCATGACTTTACCCCAATAACCCCACCATATTCCTAAGTGAAAGCAGCAGACTTTATCATATATATGGCATTTTAGAGTTCTGTATGGATGGCTCTCATTGGGTGCTTTCACATACACAAAATGGTGACATTGATTGCAATAAACTGAAATGTCTGACTTTCTGGTGTCAAATATTTTGTGTTGGTAGAAAATTATAGTTTGGTGCAAAAAGTTCAGGGGCTAGATTTACTAAGCTGCAGGAAAGAACCAATCAGATTCTAGCTGACATTCTCTAGTATCTAATAGGAAAGTGAGAGCTAGAATCGTATTTGGTTGCTAGGGGCAACATCTCCACTTTTCCTTTCCTGCAGCTAAGTAAATGTAGCCCCAAGGCTCAACTTCACAGTGTCACTTGAAATTGTTAGTCCTTGATCCACAACTGTGAAAGTTATAAGCAGAGTCAATGGGCTGTGTTATTTTGGTGCGATGCTTATTGCACTTATAACCAGCTATTACGGTAGCCAAAATTTGTGACTTTTAATATACATCTCTATTGGGTGCATATAAAAATCCATGATATAAATTTGCGAAATTAGCATCGCAACCAAAATAACATGGGTTTCACATTCAATTGAATTTGGGCCAATGTATCCACAAGTAAATGCTGCGTCAATGTATCCACAAGTAAATGCTGCGTCAATGTATCCACAAGTAGAAAATAATGGGCTGGATCCAGAACAACGTCCGTCACCCATAATACGTCCGTCAGATGCTGAAAATAGCTACTGCGTATGCGTAACAAATTTACGTAATCTACGTATCGTTTTGTTACGTAGATTGCGTATATACGGTCTTACCGATTAAGATATTACCGATATTAGTGTTGAATCCATAGTTTTCGGGGTAGAACGAATAGGGACTTCTTGATTTGTGGCCTGTAAAGGGGCAGGGCTTTTGGAAAAGAGGGCATGGTTTCAACAAATAAGTTCAGTTGTGAGCAGAGTTTGGTCGGAAAGAGGACAGAGATAATTGTGAACGGCGTTGAATGACGGGAGTAGCAGGGGAGTGACAGGAGTGTTCCGAGTCTTCTACTGGATGAATATGGATGACAGCGGGGGGTGACTGGAGTAGCAGAGGAGTGACAGGGGGAGGGGGTGACAGGGGAGTAGCAAAGGAGTGACGGGGAGTGAAGTCCAACTTCAGTCCCCATCAGCATGGGGGGGTGAGAAGGGGTGAAAAATAAAATGTCCAAAATTACTGTCAAATCCATAGTTTTCGTGGTCGCTAAGCTGATTGGTGACAGATGTCCGTCTGAATGATGGATAAGGAAAAAATGTCACATAGCGGTAATATTGGCTCCCATAAAACATAATAGGGGGGTTGGGGTTTTCAGTAGAGCCTCCTATATGTGTAGACTGGGCAGAACTTTAACAAAGGGAGCTTGTTCTGAGTCTTCTACTGGATGGATTTGGATGACATCACATCACGATTTAAACAAATGAGGTCAGTTGTGTGACGGGAGTAGCGGAGGAGTGATATCTAATTCATTGATAAGTTAACTTTCAGTTTTAAACCCGGGCAACGCCAGGCACTTTTGCTAATCTATATTTAAAAATGGATATGTGTATATGTATGTTCCAGCATAACTCTAGAATGCCTGGAACAATTTACACCAATCTTGGTAGACATATCACTTACAATCTGGAAAAAAAATACTGTGGGGGTAAGACACCTCTAGCACCCCTAGGGGTGGGGGTGGGAAGGGGCTTCCCATAGGAAACAATGGCTCTAATAGGAAAGAATGGCAGGGGAACTATTCGGCTCCCCAGCATCACCCCTAGGAGGCAACCGTGACACCCCTGCGTCACGGGATGGGGTCGGCCGAAGGGTTGCCGCTTCGCTCTTGCCGCTCCCCCAAAGCCGTGTTTTCCCCATTGACTTCCATGCGTTTCAGCCCTTCCCACCCATAGGAAACAGTGGGGGTCGACTTTTCGGCTACCCTATGCACACCGGGAGGCAATGCCGCGTCACTTTTGCGCCGAGATGACGCAAGATGCACGCTTATCCGCCTCGCTTTCTCTGTACGCCCTTCCCCTGAGAGAGCCTTTTCCTTTTTGACCGCCATGCGTTTCAGCCCTTCCCATTGACATTGCATTGCCTCCCATAGGAAATAATGGGCTTTGAGTTATTCGGCTTCCTTGCGTCCTCTTGGGGGTGACTTTGGCACCCACACATCACATGAGCTCTGGGATCAGGCGAGCTGAAGGGGTTGCCGTCTTGCTTTTTCCCCTCCCGCCCCTCCCCCAAAAGCACGTTTTTCCATTGACTGCCATTCATTAGGGTTCTAGTTTGGGTTCGGAAATAGGGTTCAAAATTAGGGTTAGAAATAGAAAGTTGTGGAAATGAATAGAGCTCTGTAGCACCTACTAGAAGGCATCCAACTCATTGAATTAATAACTTGAAGATTTAAACCCAGGCAACGCCGGGCACTTCTGCTAGTGTATCTAGATTGCACTGATATTCTCCAAGTATAATTCATACCATTGATGAATGCATCAATATAGCACAAATAATTTTCATAGATGCAGATAAGTACTTGATAAGTGCTCTGAGTGAATATAGACAAATATATACTGTAGAGGACTGACATTTTTTATATTTTATTCTATTAAGTTTACAATGCAATTATTTATACAGTTTGTAAAAGGCTTCAGATCCTTTGTGATGCCCTGCAAATTTAAAAAGTAATCATGAAATAAGTGAATTCAGTTAGTAAGCCAACTATTTTTAACTCTAAACTGGCAATTAATGACTTTTACTCTCTGAATGTACAAACAATTATTTACAGGTCTGCACTTCTTTTTTTGCCTCCAGGTAAAAGCACCCCAGTAAGTCAGTTGAGTTCAGCTCATTTCCAGAAGCCCAGTGACCCCTTCCAGCCGTTTGGGACAGAACCTGGAGACCCCTTTCAGGGCCGAAAGTCTTTCACGGACCCCTTCAGTGGAAAAGACCCATTCGCCTCATCACAACCAGGAAAACACACTAAGGGAACATCTGCCGGGTTTGCAAACTTTGGCTCTGTAAGTTGAATCTCACCTCTGCTCGTATAAAGAAGCTTCGGTTCCCCTTTCAGTTTATCTGTAGCCCGATATAATGCTGCTGATTCCTCATCTACGTTGGGGAAAATGTAACTGTAAATATTACTATTACTTATACGGCCTGCTCTGTGTATTTCCGTGAGTTCCATAGATGCACTGTGACCTTGTTTCTGATGTCAAATCATTAGCATTTGCAAATAATTTATTAGTATCAATCTCTTCACTTTAGCAAGATTACTTATGATCTGACATCAGTAAATATATGTGGTACACTGTGGATTAGCAAGTGTTATGTTTACATGATTGTTCTTGTGTGTCATTCATTTTCTGATTACCAAAAGGGTGGGAGTTAGTATGCGCTGGAGGTCAGTCCCAACCAAACCCTAAAATGGATCAGTATTTAAAGTTCTCCCTGACTGTGTGCAGTAGTATTCAAGAAGGAATATCCTAAAAACATGAATCTGTTAGATATTGGCAAAATCAGAAACCTTATCTTTTCTCCTCCTTTGCAGTTTAATGCTTCTTTTCAAAGTCTTTCTATTGCTTTGTTCATGTTTCTGTGTGAGTGTGTGTACTAATAGATATATCTGTATGCAGATATATCTAATAAATATATTATACAGGTTGATATAAACAATAGAATTTCATTTATGTCTCTAAATATGTTTTAATTCAATGTATTTGCCTGTTTCTGTGCTTCTTTAGCACAAATGATATTCTTTTACTAGTCTATACAGTGAAGCCATGTCTTTCTATTGAGGAACTCAGCAATAATGGAACCTCTAGGCATGAGGTAGATATATAAAGCCATTACAAAACAGGTGTTATAAAAATGTTACTGTTAGGTTGTTTTTAGCATACTTTTCCACGATACTAAAGCATTTTGTCTTATTTTGAGACTATGTTGCTGTTTTAAATGCTGTCTGGCAGTATAGGTTTTGAAAGACTACTTTGCAGTTTGCATCCTTTGCTGCTCCAAGTTTTTACTGTTTCTTGCATGTCTGCATTGCTATGTTGTATTTATGTATACAGTAAGAATTTGTGTGTTTTTTCAATAAATGAATAACAGTCTTCAGCATTCCCTTCCCTCTGTGTATTCCTCTGTGGGTCAGTTCCTTTTATGTCTCTACTATCACATGTAGCTTAACAAGGGAGTTCATCAATGCTTTAAATAGTCTCCAAATTTTTAAGGTAAAGACAATACATATATGCATTAAAATAAGACTTTTTACAGCGGGATGGAAAACAAATCAAGCAAGCCGAATGAGAAGAACTGTTCAGAAATCAACTGGCCAGCTGAATTCTCCATATACCATTATATTATTACACTAATTTGGAAGAATTTGAGGATTCATTTAGGTGAATTTGTCAGCTGTGCTTAAGCAACATGCACTGCATTTTTATCTAGGGAGAATAGGCATTATAGTAGGGTATATAGGGCAGATATATTTTTTTCCAATATGAGAGAAGATTGTGCATGTGGAAAAGAGCATGTCTGATAGCTTCACAATTTTATCAGTGGGATGACAGATTCCACAGCACCTTAATTTAAAATGCACCAAGTGTGGGTCACATCGTACCTCACCAAAGCAGATAGAAGGTAAGCAATCCATTTATTTTAGCTTGTGAAGAACAAATAAGTAACACTATAGTATATGTATAATATAGTATATGTATATTTTATATTAAGCAGTATTATAATTCAATAATAGGTTTAGAACGATTACGTAAAACAGATAATTTTTAGTGTTTTATGTGCTTCTGTAAAATGTAAGCTATTAAACACTAAATCTCAGTACTTTAAAATCTTCTTATCCAATTCTCTGCTTGCTTACAGCTGCTTCCTTCTTGGCTGCTGTTCCTATCACAAACCCAATTTCCCTTTCCTCTTCTGAATACAATTGAAGCTCTGCTTTCCTTTCTACCTCCTAAATGAGCCCCTCAAGGAGGAGGAAGACAGGTGACAAAGATACAAGCAACCCACAAAACCTCTAAGATTTGTATTTGTTTCTACACTTTAGCACACTTTTTCATTACTCTCCTAAGAATATATGAACCACTTTCCACAAATTAATAAAGACTCACCCTCACACCCCAGGTAACATTCTGCTCAGAATGCATGTACAAGTGTATTTTCCCTGGAATTTGGAACATCATCTCTGACATAATTTAAACATGACTGTTGTCTTTTGCAATGTTGCTATTAATATCCCCGCTTCCATAAGAATTACTCTCACAGTAACTATATGCAAAGATGGACTGTACATAAAATTTGTTTTTACAATACTGCAATTTCTTTTTGTTATTTATGGTTGTTTGTGATTATGGGTCTTCAAAAGATGCTTAATCTGGGTGTGTAATATCAATGAACATTTTTCAAAGAACTGGAAAACAAATCTGAAGCAAAACACCTAATCTGGGTTTTGTTTTACTATTAATTATAACCTTGAATGTTTGAATTGCTCTCATATACACATATTTCTGAAAACTTAATTACAATTAAGAGATTTAGCCTATAAAAATATTAAAATATTTTTTTTATTGCAGGTCTATATTCTTCAGAGGTGTGTGTGTGTGTGTGTGTGTGTGTGTGTGTGTGTCTCACACACACGACACGGTCCATATTTCTGGTTGCCATGATGACTTTGCAGCCAGGGATTAGTCTAGCCCTGGTTTTCATTGTATGGTTGAGGGCAAACAAAACATTCTAGAATGACAGCTTGTCGACTGTTGCACCCACAGCTTTCCACTGAACATTTATCCATCAATAGTAATTGCTATTCTGGTAACCTGTATATGGAAATTTTACCTGTCTGTTTAGGTAGGGGTTATCTCCTAAACTGTATTGCTAAAATAAACTTATTATGTGGATTTCTAAAATAGTGTTACACATTTGTATCATGTCATAATTAATCATTACTACATTTTGTCCAAGCTTATGATAGCATGGCATTTTATTTATTGTTGTTAAAAATAAACTTATAGAATAAAAGAGGCTATAAAAAAAAATGCACCCTCCATTTGCCACCATCTTTGTAAATGTGTACAAACTGCCAGCAAGCGTCAGATTCTTTGGAGGCAAAACGTGCTCATTATATATCATCCTGAGGGGGTTTTGGAGGGTTTTTTAAAATTTGTTTTCAATTATAATCTCACAAAGCACACAGGGCACATAATTATAATACTTGTTTGTAAATGTGATAATAATATAACTGTTCATAGCTGTATTTGCTTATCCCCTTCCTAACACACTGATGAATAATCATTAATGCCTCAATAAATGTGGCTGCTCTGCTCAAATATAATCATACACTTACATGTATATCCAAAACCAATCAGCAGGGTTTTACTGCGTGATTGTGATTACTGTGCTATGTTGCTATATAAGAGAGGTAGGTCAGAAAAAGAGAACATACTCGATAGATTGTTTATATGTATCTCATACATGTAATCAATTCTTATTGGATATTGTAGTGGCGGAAAATGCAGGTATGCAACTAGAGATTAATGCCTCTTAAGCAGTGATTTGCTCAATGCCCATATGTGAGTAGGAGAGCTACAGTAAGCAATAGGGATCATAAAAGGATCTTCATGTTTCAACTGGTTGTGCAACACTTCTTAAAACAATCCTCTCTATATACGCTACTTGTTTTGAACTATATAGTGTTGGAGTTTGTATGTTCTCCATTTATTGATTGGTTTCCTCTCACAGTCCAACATATGCTGGTAAGTTAAGTGGTTGCTGACTAAAATGGACCCAAGTGTATGTGTTGTGTCAAAAGAAATGCAGACTGTAAGATTTAGAGTAGAGACAATAAATGATAAATGAATAGAAATCTTTTCTGTACTCTGCTGAGTAATGGTGGTTCTTTATAAATGTCACTAACCTCTGAAGTCCCCAGGTAATCTGTGCATTCTACAGAAACTTGATGGCTTTTCTTCTCCTTTCTCTCAGCTAGACTGCATTTACACTACAGGTCCATCATTTTACTTGTTATTAGCTATTCTAGAAGCTTGATTAAATGCTGTACCAGGTTACGTTTTTTGTTACATACAAATTACAGACTCCTGGATATTACATAAGTTATTCATTTTGGGACTAGGTATATGATAAGTTAAGCATTAAAATAGTTTAGCCTTTTTGGTCAACTGATCAAATAGTAGAGATTAAAATGACTAGCATTGTTATTGACTTTTACTCTAATTTGCTTGTATAATATCCCCTTTATGGAGAAGTATAAAATGTACCACTAATGATTGAAGGAAGCAATGGCTGTTAGCAGCTACAAATGACATTTTGAATTGGGAAAAGGTGTTGGCAAATTATCATTGTTCATAGCAGTTAACAAACAACAATATATATATATATTGTTCAGTCCTACAGATCAAGGTGACTGATTTATTTATTTTTATACCCTACAGTTTGGGAACGAGGAGCAGCAACTAGCATGGGCCAAACGAGAGAGCCAACGGGCAGAAAAGGAAAGACTAGACCGTTTAAAACGACAGGAACAAGAAGATCTGGAGCTAGCTATTGCCCTCAGCAAAGCAGAAATGCCCTCTTGAGAACTGCACCAATACTTCCTATGTCTGTGTGACAGTATGCCAACTGTATGACAGCTTAACTCTGGCACAAAAGCAGAGAGGGAGGTGAAAGCTGTGTTTGCCATTACCTTTGATGTCTTCTTTCTAAACTGCTAGCCATTACCTGGGGAGCTTATGCATCCACAATATACCATCCAATGGAACTCTTCATCATCAAGTATTTTCTCGGTTGCAAAATTCCTCAAACCATATAATCCTTCTTTTATGTAATTTATTTTTGGAGGGGAGGTATAAATAGGTTTTTGAATTTTTTTTGAATTTTGTTTGTTTTAGGTTTGAAGGCGAGGTATTCTCTAAACTTTCCACACAGAACATTAGGTGTATATGCCAAAGAAAGCATGGCATGCCTATGGTATCAGGAAACTTTGATTATTCTCATCCTTTCATTTTGATTTGCTTTAGATTTGGATCTCTTGGCATTCAAGAGCAGTATGGAATGTTCCCTGGAATGGAAAAGTGTGGCTGCTTTCTGTGCCTTTTGATTTTAAGGTGTTCATATATGAACTCTACCCCCTCATCTTTCATGCTCTTAATAATCAAGTAATTCTGGTTATTCCTTTTGCACTGTCCCTGTAGAAACATTGCATGGAAAAATAGGGGTTAAGAAGTGCTAATGGATTTAACAGCCCAGTGGAATAGCATGGTGTTCATTACTATCCTAATAGTGTTATTTTTAGTAGTTTTTGTATTTTATTTATTTTTTTTATAAGATAGATCCCTGATTTTAAAATAATTGTAATATTTGGGTATGGGGCCAAATACCTATGGGATGTTGTGGTTCTACCTGTATGATCAATACTATATTATCATCATTATATGTCATTATAAATTATGCCCTGTTCACATACTTAAAGCAAAGCTTCATCTGCTTGAACAGGTTATAGTTAATACAAAAAAAAACACATAATGTTAATGTAAACCACTGTCCCTCCTCCTGGGCATAGCTAAATATCAGGAATAATGTTTAAATGAACTGGCTGCTTACATCCTGATGAATACTGTATGTACATGACCTTAAGCTGGCCATACACTACAACGATTATCGGTCCCAGCAGGGGGTGGGTCGATAAACGGGACGATTTCCCTCAAGGGAAATGTCCTGTTATCGGCACCATACACCTCCTCTGCTGGGACCGATAATCCTAGCAGAAGAGGGGAGGGGGGAGGCAGGGCTCTCTATGGCGCTGCTGCAGAGCTATGTATCTGCTCTGACAGCTTAAAAGTATATCTTCAAAGCTGTCAGAGCAGAATAGTGCATAGATCTGCAGCAGCGTCTGTTGCAGGGAGTAGTACAGATAGGGTTCTGCCGAATCCGCGCTTCACACAGTGCGGGTTCGGCTGGTCCCTCTCTGTACTATTCCCTGCAATAGACGCTGCTGAAGATCTATGCACTATGCTGCTCTGACAGCTTTGAAGGTATACTTTTAAGCTGTCAGAGCAGCTTTATACATAGATCAGCAGCAGCGTCTATTAAAAGGATAGGGAGCCATTCAGCTTGCTGATTGGCTCCCTTAAAATATCGTTTAAAAAATATTGTTAAAATCAAACCTGCTGAAAGATCAAATAATCGCACCAGACACTAGAGCGATTATTTGCCAGATCACCCGATAATTGGAAGATCGGGCGGATAATCGTCTAGTGTATGGCCAGCTTTACAGGGCTGCCAATTCTTGAAGGCATTTCATATGTATGCGTATAAAATGCAGCACACACATTACATTTGGATGCCATAAATAACAGGAGCCATTATAATATAACTAGAGAGATTTTCCTATGTTTTGTGTTTATTACCGAACAGCCCTGTATCTCTTGTTGGATTCTTTTGTTAAACATTGATTCTGTAAGTATGTCCTTAATTATGTTAATAAGTAAGAGTTGACAGGTACCACTGACCTTCCTTGTGGTTTTATTGCTGTGGTCAGGAAAGACTGTATGGAAACCTCACACTTACATAACTTTTTTCTTTCTGGGGTGGGTTTGTTTTATAATCTTCACTCCAATATGTAGAACAAGGTGATTAGAGTAGCAAAACCTTCTTAATATTACATGCCTACCCTCTATCTTTCTTGCATTTGAATCAAATGCAATAACACAGCATTTATTTTATGTAATATATTTTTGGGGTTTACCTGCTAGTACATGTTATGACATGAACAAGTTCAACATGTTGCACATATTTACAAGTACCACATGTGAAAAGTTATGCACTTTGTTGTGTGCCGGTGTAAAATCATATTACTATATTCATTCAAAAAATATCTTACCAATGACTGTCCAATCAGAGGCCAATGTGGGTAACCTTTCCTCAGCTATGTAAATTACTCCATATCTGTGCACAACTACTTGATTGTTGATGCGTTTAATAAAAAATGTGAACTTTTTTCTTTTTTAAAATCTTCTTTTTATTAAATATGCGTCTTTAACCTCATTCCTTCCAGGGTACACTTATGTGAGGCACAATTTGAATGAGTTAGCATTCTCCTATTTCTGTTTATTTCAAAGTAAATTTTTTCCCCAAATATCAGGAAATAACAACAATTAGTAATTATAATAATTGCCAGTTGCATCCCCTTTTGTCAGACAAACTGCAATGCAAGGGGTATCCCCTGGAAATAGAAGTCAAGCACGATGCACTTATGTCTCCTAATAGGGGGTATCTTTGCATGGATGCAGATTTTGTTGTTCAGCATCCTATGAGAAAATCTATCAAATTCTCCCTCTTGTCTTATCCACAGGTACCCTACAATATAAACATACTAAAAAAATAGCTGTTAGGGGAGAGGAAGGGATAATATATGAATTATTAATCCATTGTCTGTTGTTTTAATATAAGAGAAATGTTATTGTTTTAATATAATAAATGAAAAAGTTACTTTTTTTGAAAATGGTTTCTGTTCTGTTTTCAATTTTGTGTCTCCATTTTGTGCTGTCAGAGCAGATCTCCTAAAACAAATGGACCATTTCCTGCTCATCACAAATCCTTACCACCAACTAATCCTAATGACCACTTAAAGAATAGCGAATAGAACTGTACATAAGTGACTCCATTTGCTAACATAAAAATATTAAGTATGGTACCATACACAATATCTAATTAAGCATATAAAATTGTACCTGATATGAAAGTTGGGTATGACAATTGGACAGTGTGTACTATACATATTTTATACTTCATATCTCACCTGTATATGGCATTGGCTTGTCTGTCAGATTCAATATATTGTACAATGTCCCATTTGGCCTTCTTTCTTCCTTTCTTTTTCCCTGTGTATTGCACAATAAATGCTGTGTGTTCACACAAGTGTTACACATGTGTATGCAGCAAAATGAAAGGAGACCAACCTGAATTTTCAATTGCTATTAATAAGAAAAAAGAGCGCTAGGAGATTTATTGAAAAATATAACAATATTTATTATAGTAATAATTGTTTCAAACAGAATAATAAAATGAAAATAAAATGAATATATACTTAATATAACATATTAAAAAGCCACAAATTGCTAAAAGGCCAAATCTCAAAGCACCCAGGTTAGTAATTGACTTGCATGTAGTATGCCAGCAGAAAATGTAAGTAGCAGTTCCAGGCAATATATAGCAGTGCTATTGCATAATATGTATCATAAACTGTTCCTGGTCATAAAATAGTCAATGGTCCGGCCAAAAAGTTGTTATGGAGATGTGCCAGAGTTCCAATGTAATGCTGGAGTGTGAGACTCATTGCAAAAGCTGATGGATGCCAGTACTAGGGCACAAGGTCAAGTCGCCATCTGTGGCGGATCTCTCCCGCACAATGACATCCAGAGGGTGCTTTTAGGCCTTGTTGATCAGAGTCTAGAAGTTGATGGATTCCAGTTCTATGGCACGTAGGGCCTCTTTCTTGAGCTTTCAGAGTCTGAAGGTTCCTCTGCTGGAATCGGGATTCAGATAGTTAGGGTCAGATATCGTGTGAGCATAATCCTGGTTACTTTCTGTGAGTTAACAAATTAATTTTGGCTGTCATTTTGGTTCTCCACAGGAAGTTTCACTCTTCAAGAGAAAAAAATATAAGTGGACTGTCACCTTCCCCTCTTCTCCCTGATTTTTGGAGATTGTTGACGAGGCATAAAATAATACCTGAGAAAAAGTTTTCAGCCCCTAAAAATTTTTGATCCACTATCAATTTTCTCTGGCAGAGCTGGCAAAGCGGGAGCAAACCCCCAGTGTATGCTCCAGTGGCTCGCCTGTTTAAATCCACTATTCTACCTGTCCCAGATAGTATAAGAAAAAAAGAGCGCTGGGAGATGATAAAAAAACATCAAATATTTATTAAAATCTTATAATATAAATGCTGATGAATCAGCACTAATGCAGGATAAGCACATACAATACCATACAGTATACAATAATAAAACTTATCTAAAAAACTTGATGGCCACAATTGAATAGAGATTTCAGAACTCCGCCCTAATAGGTGCACCTATCTAATGCTTGGTGGAAGGAAAATAAAGCCAGAGTTTTGTATTGTTGTGTTTAGAATAGATGTAAATAAAGGCAAATGATTGTTGGACAAGAAGAATAAAATGTCCCAACTCACTGAGCTTCAGTGAGAGATATAGTGCAGACCTAATTCAGCTTCGAGCAATATTGTAACGGACCTCTTGAGCAATATAATGGAGACTTGAATACTAGAGACACTTCCTTTGATATAATGTATATGGCAAGAGTCAAAGATAAACTGGCTGTGCCAGTAAATATTTACCACCTTGGTCTTTATTAGATGTTGTAGGTCGATTGGCAAGTGCTCTCTGTGTCTCGATGTCTCAGTATGGAAGAAATTCCTGCCTGTGTTCAGGCTAGCTGCACATGCAGTAAAGCTCTCGCTGTCCGATGTCCCGGTATTAGGTCCTGGTCTGCACGGCTGCAGTGCTCAATACAGCTCCAGCAAGTCGTAATATGGATAAAGATTGTCCATGAATTGTAAATTGCAAATAGAATCGGGCAGAATGCGGTACGGAGCTCGTGGCACTGGCTCTTACGCGTTTCTCCTTTGCAGGTTTCCTCAGAGAGCGGGTATTCAGTGCTCACTTCCTGGCTTCTTAAATCATTCCTGCACAGGTGTAGCATAATAATTAGCTGACTATTGTGGCACGCCGTTTTGATGAACCTTTGTACATTTCATTGTGACTTTCATTTGTATTACTTTATAATTGTTATAGGTAATAACTTATATATAGTACCCTTAATGATCTAAAATTTAACATGTTTTTTGATTGTTTTTTGTGTAGTTTATTTTAGCAGTAGAGTGAACGTCAGAACTCATTAATTTATTAACCCCTTGTTAATAGAGGAAAACCGATCTAGACATAGTATTAGTAGTATATTATGTAGTATACATATATCACAGAAATAGAACATACAGTAGGATTATAATGTATTTAGTAATTCTGCAAATAAATATCAGTATTATTAACCCTATGAGTATGTATATATATCTCAGAAACAGAAAATTAATAGTAAAAATAAATAAATAAAAATAATTAAGTCTCCATATTTCAAAGTCTCTAGGCCCGATTCAATTACCGGCGACAATTTCAGAAAGTTTGCGTCTGTAAAAATACGACACCTTCGCCGGCAATTGATCGATAAAAATTCGCCTATTCAGGAGGTGACCGGCGCTAGTGAGAGACTATTACCCAGTGCCTGAAATCACGTTCTCATGATACTTGGGTAATAGGCACTGGGTAATAGCCTCAGTAGCGAAAGGAGAAACGCGTAAGAGCCAGTGCCACGAGCTCCGTACCGCATTTTGCCCGATTCTATTTGCCACTTACAATTCATGGACAATCTTTATCCATATTACGACTTGCTGGAGCTGTATTGAGCACTGCAGCCATGCAGACCGGGACATCGGACAGCGAGAGCTTTACTGCACGTGCAGTCAGCCTGAACACAGGCAGGAATTTCTTCCATACTGAGACATCGAGACACAGAGCACCTGCCAATCGACCTACAACATCTAATAAAGACCAAGGTGGTAAATATTTACTGGCACAGCCAAAGACCAAGGTGGTAAATATTTACTGGCACAGCCAGTTTATCTTTGACTCTTGCCATATACATTGTATCAAAGGAAGTGTCTCTAGTATTCAAGTCTCCATTATATTGCTCAGGAGGTCCGTTACAATATTGCTTGAAGCTGAATTAGGTCTGCACTATATCTCTCGCTGAAGCTCAGTGAGTTGGGACGTTTTATTCTTCTTGTCCAACAATCATTTGCCTTTATTTACATCTATTCTAAACACAACAATACAAAACTCTGGCTTTATTTTCCACCAAGCATTAGATAGGTGCACCTATTAGGACGGAGTTCTGAAATCTCTATTCAATTGTGGCCATCAAGTTTTTTAGATAAGTTTTATTATCGTATACTGTATGGTATTGTATGTGCTTATCCTGCATTAGTGCTGATTCATCAGCATTTATATTATAAGATTTTAATAATAAATATTTGCTGTTTTTTTTATCATCTCCCAGCGCTCTTTTTTTCTTATTATATTTTCCTCGTTATAATGGTTGGTCTCCCTTAAAGGAGCTGCCGGAGCTTGATAATTACTTACCTGTGCACATTGTGTGTTCTCTAGCGCTGATTTATCTTATTTTCTGTCCCAGATAGGCAGTTCTCAAGGACAGTATGGACAGAAGATGCAGCAATAATCTCAGGACGATTTATTCAGCTGTACTTGAATCATGGAAAGCTGGTCTGACATTCTTCTACAGGGCTTGCAGTCAGGCCCTGTCTTATCCTGCTAGCAGAACACCTTAAGGAAGCGTCAGGGTACATTACTGATGCTTTCCTTAATACTGCAGCAACTTCTGACAAAATATCTAGATTGTCAGTAGAGGTCAGATGGATCTTATGGTTACAATCCTTGCATGCTGATTCAGACTCCAAGCGTGCTATGGAGGTTTTGTCATTTGATGTCTCCTCTTTCTGTCCAGAATTAGACAAGATTTTAGTACAGGTGACAGGAGGCAAGAGCACTTTTCTCCTAGTGTAATACCTTAAAATCTAGATTAGGTTCTGTAAGGTCTACCTCAGGTCAAGATCTTTCAAGAGTCAGCTGACCCACTAGGAAGAGTCCAAGGGGACTATTCAGAAGAACTGCTAGCCCTTGAGCTTTAAGCTCCTAGGACAGTTGTCAAAGTTCCTGATGTTCTTCCACGGGTACCACAGTTTGAATCTCATTTGCTTAATTTTGTGGATGCCTGGAAAGCTTCCACTTCAAATTTAGATTCTGGCAATGATAGACAATGGCTATATTCTAGAAAGGCTATGTTCCTTGTATTGCATAGGAAAGATCTGCAATCAGACAATCCTTGCAAACACTGCAGGAGCTGGATGTGATTGTCCTGGTTCTGGTCTCCCAATGCAAATGGGTTTTAGTCAAACCTCTTTTTGGTTAAAAGAAAAAAAATAGTCTGACAGATCTTCAACTGAAGGTCTTTGAATTCCAGATTTCCAGTGCTCGTATTCAAGATTTCCTTTTATCTGTAATCAGCGGGATAGAGGTTCAGGAATATTTGGCATCAATAGACAGCCAAGACGCATTTCTACACATTCTTCTACAAGAAAGATTCCAGCCTTTCCTTTCGGTCTGCTATCAGGGATTGCCACTTTTAGTTCTAAACCTTTACGATTGGCCTGGATAAAGCTCACACGGTTTTCACAAAGATTATGGTACAGATGGTCAGTTGTTTAAGGATCATGGGGATTAATATTGTGCAATACCTCAATGACTTGCTACTGAAGGCGCAGGAGAGAGACAGAATCTTTTCTCAAAGGAGGCCTTGTTTTCGCACTCATGCATGAAACCTCTAGGAAAGATGGTGGTATCTTTTAAAGCCATCCTCTTTGCCGGTGTAATATCCTATCCCAGTGGAACAGCAATCAGCAAAACTTAAAGGTTCTTAAAGGATTCCCCTTTCCTACAACACCAGGGGCCAGATTTACAAAGCTATGGGAAATGAAAAGTGGAGATGTTGCCCATAGCAACCAATCAGATTGTAGCTGAACTTTTCTAGTATGTAATAGAAACAAACACAAACCCAGACAAGACCTGAGTCAAATAATACCACTTAGTAAGTGTATTTTATACTTCAAATATTCTAAAAAGAATTATGTCCTGAGCAGATTAACAATTTATTTCATTTTTATTGGTATGTACAAAATGGTAATAAACTTGTAGACGAAAATATTACTATAAAAACTATCAGCACACACATGCCAATTCTACTGGTAATACACATGACAGCAAATGTTAGGAACACAGTGGTAAAAAAGTATCCTGAAAAGTACAACCACCTACACTAAAAGGCAGGAACCTGTCCCTACTTACACACTAACAACCTCACGGTCGCGCTTCGCCCATTCCGGGTCTGTAGCTGTTCCTACGCTGCTCTACGGCGTGGTTGTCTTCAGGAAGGCACATGTGGCTGGGAGTGAAGAAACAACGGTCATGTGCACCGGGCCGCCGTGATCAGTTACCCGACGTGCGTTTCGTCCTTAAACTTAATCATGGGGACCAATCATGATTAGATACTTTTTTACCACTGTTCCTAACATTTGCTCTCATGTGTATTTATTGCAGTATTACTGTGATTGTGTGTTTTCTCAGTACTACTTGTGACCACTGATACAATGTTTCTCCTGTATATTACAAGGCATGCTGTATGTTTCTCATTGTTACCAGTAGAATTGGCATGTGTGTGCTGGTAGTTTTTATAGTAATATTTTCGTCTACAAGTTTATTACCATTTTGTACATCACAATAAAAATGAAATAAATTGTTAATTGTCTGCTCAGGACATAATTCTTTTTAGAATATTTGAAGTATAAAATACACTTGCTAAGTGGTATTATTTGACTCAGGTCTTGTCTGGGTTTGTTTGTTTCTATGAATTTAAATACCACAAAAGTGTTTTGGAGTGTGGATTAGTGCGGTTTCTTTGTGTATATTGCTTCTAGTATGTAATAGGAAAGTTAGAGCTAGAATCTGATTGGTTGCTATGGACAACATCTCCAGTTTTTTTTTAAAAACATTGGCTGTACAAGGATCATGTCTGTGACTCATACCTTTGTAGTGAAGGATTGGATTATTGTAAGAGCAAGTGCCAGTGATTAAAACCATGCTCAGAGCCCATAACCCAGTGTCTGTTAATATCTACCCATAGAATATGGCGCACACACATTGGGTGGTGCAAGAGGAAGGGTTTCCAATCTTTTTTTTTTTTTTGTATTCAATTTTTCTGAATTCCTGGATCATATTTAAGATGGTCTCGACTCGGGCCTTAGATTGGAGTTTCTTGCAGTCCAGTCTGTACAACTTCTATTCTATGAGGTAGGATTTCTCCTAGTGATTGCCTCTAGACAAGTTTTGGAGCTAAGCACATTATCTTGTAGATCTCCTTTTCTCATTATACACCAGGATGCAATGGTTCTTCATACAGTTCCTTCTTTTTAACCTGAAGTTGTGTCTAAATTCCACATTAACCAGGAAGTTCTAGCAGGTCCTCCTTCAGAACTTTACAAATTTCTATAGTTTTAGGTATTCGCTTCCAGAGATGCATCCTTTGATACAAAGATTCTCAGTTCAGGAGCCACTGAACTTTAAGGCCTCTTTAGCATATAACCCTTACTGCAATGTCCCCCTGATAGATAGAAGAGAAAATTAGATTTATTGTTACTCACATCTATCCTATTCTGGACAGACATCTGGGTTCTTAAAATAGTTTTTTTGTGTTGACCCCTTTCTTACCCCCTCTGTTACTTCCTCACTGTTGTGTGATATATATAAACTCAAGTTTCTGGGGGTTGGAAGGAGGTTTACCTCAATATTTTATTAACTGTCAAGTGCCTAGCTCCATAGCACCTAGACCAACCCATACAACAGATGAGGAATAATAAATCCCATTAAAAACATTCACATTTTCTGTAGTGGGCATTCTGAATAATTGTTGGCCATAAGTAGGTTGTTTAGACTGCAGGGCGCATGCGCCTTACAGATGTTTCGTGAGTGTTACAAACGTATGATGCCATTTCAGTACAAATGAACTGTGCTTCCCCTCCAACTGCCAAGGTGGGTGGGGGTAAACATTTAAATTGTACAGTGGAGGTGGGTTTTGACATTTATGAGCGGATCAGCTGTCGTACAGACCGCTGATCCGCACATTTCACTTAATACCCCGTTCACACTGAGCCAAAAACCCGGGACTTTGCCGGGACAAGACCGAAAATCCCGGGTCTAGGCTCAGTGTGAACGGTCACACCCGCGTCGACCCGGGAATCAGACACGG
>WWET01000121.1:627309-650080 GCA_011038615.1 Limnodynastes dumerilii | reverse complement strand
AATGTTAAATATGTTTCACAGGGTTTGTTGCTTTAGAATATGGACCCTATAGCTAGATCTTTACCCAATTCTGAACAAGTCGTTGTGTTTCTATTCTATGCACACAAAATTGTACCATAAATATAAAATATATAAAGATTTGAGGGCGGGTGGGGGCACAAATACCTCAACAGGATATGTTATGCAATCACTCTGGTTTACGCATAACCACAGCTAAAATATTGTTCAATAAAAATAAATAAAACCGAAAGCATACATATCAACATTTGTGATAGGCATAGTTTAAGTCAAAATAAGCTTTTACAACAGTCATTCAGAAAGCTTGCTTAATTCTGTAATGGGCTGCAAAATTTTTCATTTCTTTGATACTTAATTTCTCTAGAGAAAACGCATCATTAGGATTGTGGAGTCTCAGTTACACTGCAATACTGAATATGTATAATTGCAGATATACAGTGATTCATATCATACAAGCACATCATTATGTGTAGGTGTATTGTGTACAGAAGTCACAAGGAAGACACCTGCCAAATTTTTTGTAGCTTTAATCTCTGACTCAGCTAAGCCCAGCACATGAATCACTAAATAAAGCACTTGTAGATGTATGTTAGATTGTAAAACGTAGAAGGTTCATGAAGTGACAGAAGCACAGATTACAAGGAATTACAGGTGTAATTGTTATAGCTATTTAGGCACAACAGGCAGAGCATTACCTTATAACCAAAAGCACATATACAATGCTTAGTACAGCCTTACAACAGAACCCCCACCCCTGCATAAGGCTTAGTTTGTTATCTAATTAAATAGATTTGTAGTGTAAAATCTCTCCTTGTCTATATTTATTTCCTATACAAGCAATTGTCATTAACAGGCAATATTAGTTAATATTAAATAACCTAGTGGTGTAATAAACCAAACCTATCAATGTAATTGTTCAGTGTATGCAACCTGAAAGTTAACCAGCTTTAGGGGAAAAAAAAATCAAGGCTTAATGTACCTGGCCAACCAACCAAACCATTACCAGAAATGTGTATCCACTTACCAGACAGTCATTTAGCCAGTATGTCACATAACATGTCCAATGCAGGGGATAGCTGGCATTATACAAAGTAAATCTGCTGCTATTGAATCAAGTGTAACTGATAAAGAAACTTCTCTTTAGATTGATGGGTGAATTAGAAGCATTAAGACAATGTGCTCTGACAAAATCAATTTTACACATTATTTTACTCTCACTTTCTTTTATTTGTGAAAAGAAAAGGTAGAAACATTGCAGCTCAATGAAAACATGTCCTCTACTTTGAGCAAAAATGGCAACATGCCATTTGTCATCATATTTACACTATACATGGTTTTACCAGATGAAACATATTTACAAATATATAATTACACATAAATACAATATAAAAAAAGATATTTTCTTGCTGGACATCTAGCCCTGCAGCTTTATAGTGTAATGTGAAAAAAACACTGTCTATATAAAAAATATATTCCAAAAGAAAAGTTTATGAATTTTTTTATATAAATGAAACATTATCGGATATTCAAATATTTATCCTGTCAAGATTATGGCTGTTTCATACAAACATTGTCTTGTAATTGGCAGTTTACAATCAAGTTAAACAACGGAATGTTGTGAAATGCATTTTCCACTGTATTATACAGAATCTCTTTATTCTAGTTCTCTTGGAAGACATTACTCAGACCATACACACAGCAGTACAATTTCCCCCATTACACAACTTTACATTCAGGGCATGAAAGACCAGTGCACTGCAGCGATCAGGCCTAGGAACAAGTCCTACATTAAATGCTGTCTAAAGAACATTGAAAATCCAGATCCTTTGTATTCTATAGTGAGAAATGGTTAGGATTTTTAAATCCCCCATAACACTCAATGCCCCTTAATACTGTTTGCTGCTCTTAAAGCAAGCAAAGGGTTAACAATCATTAAAGATTTATGTCAAGCAATTTACATATTTCTAAATAATCCCATCCATGAGACATTCCAGTTAATGCACAAGTTCAAGTTATTAGGTCCAGCCTTTATCTTCTTTAAAAGAAGTAATTCCATGCCAGGTTCACTAAAGTTGCTTAAGGATGTTTTATCCCCATGCAGTACCAGCTATAGTGTAACCCACATAGGTTTATAATAGAGTTCATATGGCTAACAGTCCACGTTTTACATGTGTCTTTTCATGTGCAGGGCTAAGTGGTCTGATCGCGAGAAGGCACGGTCACACAGGTGACACTGGAACGGCCGATGGCCAGTATGTTTGCGGAAGTGGCGCGTGAGTTCATCAGATCTGGCAAATTTCCATCCACATCCTTCCCAGTTGCAGTGATATGGTTTTTCACCTTCAGAGAAAAGAATGCAAAGGTTAATTACTGGTTTACAAACAATCATCCAATAACAGTTAGGAATCATCAGAATACACCAATTAAAATGAATTGACAATTAAGTCAGATAATCATGTTTAAAGTGGGAGGCTAATGAGACATTCAGTTTAAACAACTGCACATTCATATTTAATTATAAATGAGTATGGCACTGCATAAAAAGAATGGTTAAAATAAATAAATAGTTTTACTTACCAGTATGTGTTCTCAGATGTGCCTTGAGATGAGAGCTCTTGGTATAAGTCTTCCCACAACCAGCATAGGAGCAAGTATGTGTTGCAGTTCTCTTTCTGGGCCATGACCGACGTCCTCTCTTTGGTTTGGCATCAAGAATTTCCAGAGGAGAGCAAGGAGGGGTTATGACACCCCTGGCAGCAGACTGCTGCATTGGTAAATTGTCCTCAAACAAGCTGTACTGTGAAGCACTTTGGTACTGGATGGAAGGTGGATGGTGGAAAGCTGCTGTATTCTGATAACTATGGGAGTATGGGAGTGCAGTGTGGCAGAGGAGCTGTGTTTGGCAATCACTTATCATCATGTCATCTGGGCTCAAAGGTGGGGTGTCAATGCCACCCATCTGTGGGGAGTTTGCCAGTCTTGGTTGGTCATACGCCATCATGCATGCAGCACTACCTTCCTGTTTAATTTTCGAACAGGACTGAGGCACCAAGCCAATTATAGGTCCATAAGAGTCCATTGATGGCTCTGTTTTGATACAATCTGGAAAGTCAAAGTTTGAAGACACAAAAAAACGCCCTTGAACATTGCTTGGGTGGCAGTAGTCCATGTCAGATCTCATCAGCTCAGTCATGAGGCTTGATGAACTGTAAGGAGGAGGACTGTGATCTGTGCTGTAGCCCTCTGGAGAAGAGGTTGTTTGATAGTAAGTGCAGGATTCAGGAGGCAATATTGAATAATCTCCACATGTTTGGACATTCTTCTCTGCCCCCATGGACAAAACAAATTCTAGAACATTATTTAAGTCTTCATCTTCTTTCTTGGAGCAGAATGTGTCAGAGTTGTGAATTATCTCTGGGAGGTTACAGCTGTTATGAGTTGACTTTGAATCAAAGACACTTTTCCATTTCTGAGAAAGAAATAAACTCGGTCAGAAAGGTATAGACAAAGACAACAAAGGCAAACACTCCGAACTTATTTTTAAACATAGCAGTGAAATCTTAAAGCAGGGAAAGCAGAAATTACTTATTTTTATTTTTTAAATCTTTCATGTCTACAAGTACCGTAAAGCTTAGAGCTGCACTGCTTGCTTGTAAGCCAATACTACATGAATCAATAAGCATGGTATCACAAACGCAGCCTGTTAACCATGTCATTGTGCAAAACTCCGCAGGTTTACTCTACTAGAAGTTTGCACGCTGTCAGCATGAAGAGTACACACAAATATATGATCATCTACAATCTTAATGATCACATGTTGCTAGTTCTCAATTTATCAAATCCTTCAAATTCTCTAAAATTCGGAATCCATCAGAAGCCGCC
The DNA here is from genome assembly GCA_011038615.1 of Limnodynastes dumerilii. Lineage (NCBI taxonomy): Eukaryota > Metazoa > Chordata > Amphibia > Anura > Limnodynastidae > Limnodynastes > Limnodynastes dumerilii. The sequence goes on along the minus strand of WWET01000121.1, from coordinate 646,180 downwards.
CACACCTGCTCGTTGTCATGTTGATCCTGATACATACCTCTTGGAAGCATTTCTCTCTCTGATTTGCAAAGGTAGAGAACGAAGGGAGGATGGTCTCAGCGAGAGCCATCTCTGCTTTTCTTAAACCCGTGTCAGATTGCCAGAATAAGCCAAAAAGTCAAGAAAAAAAAAGTCAAAGTAAGTAAAAGTTAGTCTTCACTTCACCTCTCAGGAGAGAGGTTTGTCCGTGCATCAAGTTATGTGCAATAGAGAAAATAAGCTTTCCATACAGCTGAGAGGGGGTTTGATTATAAATAAAGGCACGGGGGGCATGCACCAAACCAATTGCAAGGAGAGGAGGAAACACGTTCAGGATAAGGAGGCTGAACAGTCAGAGGAGCCTAAATTTAGCAGCACTATATAAACCCTTCAGTTCAGAACAGTCTGCGATCAGAGGAACAGCTCAGGGAGCCCTTTAAAGACGTAGCCACGCCCCCTACTGACTATAACCTAGCAACGAAAAAACACAGGCCAACACATTCTGCGTGACGTCTATCTGACGTAGGAGGGAGCCCCGGGCTCAGAAGCCCGCCTTTTTATGCTACGTGTTTGAAATACTTATGTGCATTTGAAAGACGTGTTTGATATACTTATGTGCATTTGAAAGATTGTTAACAGCGGCAAAGAGATAGTTGTTGTTTTTTTAATTAACCCTGCAAAATGGTGAAATAAAGAAAAGTTTAGTTTTCCATACCTGTCAAAATTATCAGCTTTAAGCTTATGTTGAACAGGTTGTTTTGACTAAAATTGTTAACTTAAACAATCAGGAAAACATTTTTAGTACACAGAGCTGCTTTGCTTTAATTGTAGTAAAGTATTGCAGGCATGCACTACTCTGGAATATCCAAAATAAATAGATATGCAATAAATACATTATTACTTCATTTGCAAGAAGTAGTGTTAAGAGACCAGATTCACTAAGCTGCGGGTTTGGAAAAGTGGACATGTTGCCCATAGCAACCAATCAGATTCTAGCTCTCACTTACCTATTACATATTAGAGAATGTTAGCTAGAATCTGATTGGTTGCTTAGCTTAGTGAATCTGGTCCAATGTGCAAAGTTCACACTTTCACCATCTCCCAACCAAACGGTCAGATAGCCCTGGAAATCATGCAGTGTGTACACATGTGCAAACCATGATATCTTCTGATTGCACTGTACCATTCCTAAACTGGGTGCACACTTGCACGATTTCCCCAGCTCCTGCAAAAAAAACATTCTGATAAATGGGTAAAACCTGCAAAATGTACAGACTGCTAAACCTCTAGCAGATCATTTGACTTCCTCTGTGCTACCATCCTATAGGATTGGCACGGTGTGGTCAAATCTGCTGTGCAAACCGACTAATACTTTTTTCGGATGCAGTGTGAAATTACTGTTTTGCCTGCGTTCCGACAGATTGGTCCAGCAGACGCAATGTACATTTACTTGGCGAACTGCCCAATAACTGAATAGTGTGTAAGCAGCTCTATAGTATAGACATTTTTGGCGGTTGAATCTGCTGTGCAAACTGACTGATACTATTATTGGTTAGAAGCATTACTGTTCCATTTTGTTGACAAAAGGCCAGATTCAATTGACCACAATGTCTGTTCGCAGTGCTTTTTTCGCAAATTTGCATCATGGATTTTTATCTTACACCTCACAGAGGTGTGTTTTTAAAATTTGCGCATTTTTCTTACCATAATAGACGGAAATAGGCTCACTTTGTGCTTTTCCCCGTATTTGTGGTCAATTTTACCATCCCTAAGATGTTTACAACTGAAAATATTTACCACAGTTAATTTTTTTTTTTGTAATGGTCCTTGAAATTGGGCCATACATTGAGACCCCTTCCACCAGCAACAAAGAAGCTCCATCAATTTTGTAGAAAAATGCACTCTTTGCTTAAAGAGTGCCTCTCTGTGACTAGGGGCTCTGAAGCTTAATCTTCATTTGTTTCACTGTAGATCTGCCACTGATAGGGAGCAGTGAGGAAAGATGGGTATTTATGGAACAATGGACAGATTTATATAGGATAGAGTGAGCTGCAGTATGAGAAGATAGTGGGTGGATGAAAAAATAATAATGGGTTGAGTAAATTTTAAAAGGAGAGGAGTGAATAATAAAAGGGGGAGTGGTTCAAACTGATCATTACACCAGGGTTGCCGACTCTACTGGAATATCGGGGAGACTCCTGAAATTTGGCCAGTTCTCCCAGTATCTCGGGAGAGCCGACAAATCTCCCGCAAGTCCCGACCCCCTAATAAACGCTATTGTAATCCCTAGAGTTCCCTAGAACACTAGAGATCACAATAGTGATTGACAGGGGATGGGGCTTAATGACGGTATTTGCATAAATCGCGTCATTAAGCCTCGTCCCTTGCAGGCATCAATGGCTTAAAGCCTTAAAAAGTCGGCAACCCTGCATTACACCAGCCCCTAAAATAAAATTCTAGATCCATCCCTGGCTCCAGTTTTCTGCATTGATCTGTAATGCCAAAATGTGGTATTGAGTACTGCTAGGTACCCCCACAAACAAGCTATGACTACAGTAAAGTGTCTTTACATGATTCATAAAAATTGTACCCCAATACCCCAAAAGGGTTGTTATCCACTGAAAAATGCATTTCTATGCAATCTCAGAAAAAATAGGCGTAGACCCACTACCATAATAGATAGGAAAAGTCACACTTAAAATTTCCCCTATTGTGTCTAATGATATTAAAGCTAAGATAAATATGAATAAATGTTAAATATGTTTAACTAAAGTGTTGGAAGCATTTTTCTCAAATCTGGAGAGCTTAAGTTCCAAAAATTTCAAATGATAGTTTTATTGATAGATCTATAATACATATAATACATAGGACTGATATTTTCAGCTTAATGCAGTTGAAGAAGTATTTAATGGTGTGAAGAGAATCTATACAAATAAAGAAAATGTTTGTATTATACATTTTTCATGAAAAACATAAAAATGAATCATGTGGAATAAATAAATGATCAACTAAAATACACACGTTAGACATTTTATTCACATTGCATAAAATCAATTCTATAGACAATCCTTCAGAGGATTGCAAAGAAAAACAAGTTTTGTGAGATTAGCAAAGGATTTTTTTTATTGCATGGAAACGCAAGGTTTGTTTTGCAAACGAAAGAAAGACTGTTCTAAGCTAGTACAAGAACAAATGAGGAGGGGAGTGGAGCAATAATATATAAAAAGAGAAAAAAAACATTACGCAGGGAGTGGGCATGGAGTAATATTTGTAAAACCAGTCACCACTGGTAAATTATTTCACATACATTTTGTATAATGTGTATATTGAAATATTTTTTTTATTAAAACAGATGTGATTCAAAAACTGTCTTATAATGTATTATAGTTTTAAAGCTCCATCCAGATGGACCTGTGTTTACGTAGAATTTGAGGCATTTGATATACATTGCTAAGATCCATTTAAACTTTTCTCAACGTGACCATCAATAATATAAAATTGTTCAACCTCCTTTGTAGGTGCACTAGTTGCAAGAAAAATTTAACATTAAAAATAAAAATAAAACACAAAACCTAAAAAACAAAGAAAATAAAACACTGGGTGGACTTTATGTGCAATTTTAAGTATAATTGTTTCGGTGTGGACAGTGCAAAGATCGGGTGCAGAATTGTGAGTAAAGTAGAATGTTGGATTGTTACACACATCCCAGTGTGTACCCAGTTTAAGGATAAAGAAATGTTTATACAGTGGCAAATGCAGGATTTTGAAAGGGGCAAGGGGGGTTTCCAATGCATGTAATACATGTGCAGTCTGGACATGGCACAATATATAAAGTACATGTGGGGATATATTGGGAGTCAAGCTATGGCACAAACTATAATATATGTAGTTTATATTAAGTTTTGTGAATGGCACACTACTACAGTATATAGTATACTATTACCAGACCCCTAAAATATCCCATTATATTATAGTATGTGTAATTACCAGACCCCTAATATATCTCATTATATTATAGTATATGTTATTCCCAGACCCCTAATATATCCCATTATATTTGAATATGTGTCATTCCCAGACCCCTAAAATATCCCATTATATTATAGTATGTATAATTCCCAGACCCCTAATATATCTCATTATATTATAGTATGTGTTATTCCCAGACCCCTAATATATCCCATTATATTTGAATATGTGTCATTCCCAGACCCCTAATATATCCCATTTATACTATAGTATGTGCTATTAACAAATCTACAATATAACCCATGTGTACTTTAAATAGTGTGCCATTCCAAAGACCCCAAATATACTCCACATGTACTTTATATGGTGTGCTACCTCCAGATCCATGTAATACGTGTGGGTTTTATTAGATGTTTGGAGATGGCACAGTACCAGTCTAAACCCTGCACAGTAATTATCTTACAGACTTGCAGCAACTGCTAATAATATCAAGAATTGCACCAATCTAGTTTTGTATATAGGAATATGCTGTCTTTATTACCTGTGCAGTTCTTATTAATTCCCACTATCCTCCTTTCTTGTATCGTGTCATGACAAGCTTAGCATAGGGTATAATTTAAAACATTTTTTATAAAATAATAAGGTCACATAGGCGATATGACTTATTCCCTTTGGAGTGTGACAATCAATTTTTTTTATTTAACTCTTTGTTTGGTTTTGCAAATGGTAAACAATTACATTAACCATGATTTTCAGGTGAATATAGAAACTAAGAATGTACAATACTTCAGGTCAAAACAGTAGAGAACATAGTGCAAACTATGAGCATGAGACATGTAACTAGGGGGGGGGGGGTAACTAGTGCTCCCCTTAACAAAGGTAATCAAACTATATTCGTAATGATAAAACATTCAGATTTAGGCTGTCAAACCACTAACCTGAATATCACAGACTATAAGTGGTAATATACCGGTATACCTTGGTGGCCATACGACCATACGGTTTGTCAACAACGTGGACTATTGTGCAACTTTTCATTTAATTTATTTTACAAATAAAACTTGTCCAGGACTGCTTACAGGTCTCGTCCAACAGAAAATTGGCGACATTTTATTGGTTCCCTAGTGAGGTAGAGCTCCAGGTCCTCACAATCTATGTTTATGTTCATGTTATATGTGCAAGTTATGACTGTAACTTTTTGTGTTTCTGCTGTTGAGATAATTATCCAGTTCAGGTCAGCTCTAATATTTGCTATATTTTGAACTGTATAAAAACACCTTTTCTTCTTTATTTGCATTTATTTATTCAATTCCCTATATTTTTATTATTAAATATTCTATTGTTTTGGAGGGTCTTTTGGGAGTGTAGGATACAAATTTGTCTTTTGCAAGTGTCCGCCTCCCTTAGAGGAGTAAGAAGAGTCAGGGAGGCTTCTCTACTACCCTTAGAGTAGTGGAGAAGCCTCTAAGGAGTACCCACCTGCTTCCCCATTGCAGCACAGGCTAATACCATCTTCCTCTGCGTCTTCTATGTTAGTATGCCCCACATGGTTACAAACCTTTTAGCAGCACCCAGAAAGCCATGCCTCTTTTTTGAGTTTTGCCTTTTCTTTGGTGATTTTTTCCAAATCTTTTTAAATGTTTATTTTGGGGAGTATCTGGCCTATTCTTCCCCTCGGGTGTGCCACCCCCGCTTGAGCAACCTTCCCCCCAGGGTGCACCACGGTTGTACTTTTCAGATTCCTGGAAATCTAGCCACTCATACAATATAGTTGTGAATCAGGGCAATTATAGAGTGTCATGTCTTCTATAAATATGTAAAAAGCTGTTCCAATCAACAAGTCTTTTATCAGATAGTATTTTATCAAGAGGTGCTACAGGTGTCCACCACTTAATAGGAATGACTGAATTGGCCACAGAGTTAAAGTATGCTTTATTGTTTACAACTTGCCTTCTTCAGGAAGAAAATGCATCATACATTTATGTAAGCCCTAAGGTCAGAAATACATTTTTTTTAACACTGCATCTATTGCTTTTTATGTGACATTATGTGTGTTATTATTAGAGGGATAGAGAATCCATGGAACAATAGAAGTGAAACACTTGAGAAAATGACTCTTTTTGACCATTACAATTGTTCAAAGGTATGTTAATGCTGTCATGGAATTTCTGTGACTTTAACAGAAAACTGTGTGAGCAGAACTGGTTACAAATCAAATGATCTGATGTCTGAATAGTGTGACCTAACAGATTTATGTACCTGTATGTGAGTCTTCACCAGCAAAAATACAGGAATGTGTGTATGAGTAGATGGCATAAATCAGTTATCACATATAAAGTGGTACAAATGTTACCACATTTTATTTTCTTTAAACAGCAGGTTAATTACCTGTAAACCATGTATTTTTTAAGATAATCTAAAAAGCATGATCTCCCCTTTGCCATTGTTATGCACAGGCAGTCAGCTTTGTTATCTCCATTATCTTCAGGTTGTAAAGATTGTGTCACATAAGAGGATGCTGTATGTAGTTGTAGAATTCTTTAGAAATTCTCTTGCACTTTTCTTTTCTTTTTTTTTTTCTTTTTGTACAGCAGCATAGACATTTGTTCAATAATATATATCACACGTAGTACAGAATGCATTGCATGTACTGAAGGCACAGTAGACCAAACTGCTACTGGTAATAGTAACATTGAAATGAAAAACTTGAGAAAGTGACCCATTTTGACCATTACAATTGTGCAAAGGTATGTTAATGCTGAGTAGGTTAAGGTACCACATTATGCTACCTCTCCTGATTGTTACAACCAATTCCAGACTGAAACTAATGAGGCTCATTTTAAATGACAAAGCTACAAATACTATGTTAAGGATTATCTCTATACTACAAAAAATACTTCTGAAATGTTAAAATAAACTATTTATAATCATATCTAGAGTTGGGCATCCTATATTGCTAGAAATACTCTAATAAAAACCTGCATGAATGGTAGGTTAGATAAAGCCAGCTCTAAATGGGTGTTTTGTTGGCGTTGCAGTATATCGTTCTCGTACACACACACTGCACAATGATCGGTCTGGTATGGCATTTCAGTCAGATTTTCATACTGTTCAAAGAAGCAGAGTTGAGCTTGAAAGTGGGCATTCTCTCTCAGACAATTACAGTATAGGTGTTCCCTCTACTTGCATTCCATAGGTGTTCCCTCTACCTGCATTCCCATCTAGACTTCTGGACTTTGTGAAACTTCTGTGTATTTAACGGAAAAATGATGGTTGGTCGTTCGTCGTGTGAGTAAAATTGATTACAAATCAAAAAGTCTGAAGACTGAATAGTGCAATATACTTAAGTCTTCATCACCAAAAATACAATAATGTATATAAAGTTAATTAGCATAAACCAGTTATCATAATTATTTCATTGTGAACAGGTTTTTATATTACGCCAACAGATTACATAGCGCTTTACAATTTTACCAGTTATTATAAACAAGACTGGGTGGTAACAAACAGACTGGGTGGGTAAGAGGGCCCTGCTCACAAGCTTACACTCTATAGGAAAGTGGGTTTGATACATAAGGGCAAGTACATTATATCACACAATGGACCAGCCAGGGTGTATGGCAGAAGTGCTCATTGCTCTGTATGATCAAGCCACACAGCAGTGTTAGTAACAGAGATGAGGAAATTTTAGCATAGAAAGACAGAGTGTGCAGGTTTGTGTTAATATGTAATTGAATGGCAAAGTGAAAAGCAAAGTAGTTGTTAATATGGTAATTAAAGCTTATGAGGGTTGAAGAATTTGCTAAACTTGTCTGAACAGGTGAATTTTAAATTGAGCGCTTGAAAGTTTGGAGAGTAGAGGATAGTCTTACTGGGTCCGGAAGGTTATTCCAGAGAGTGGGTACAGCCCAGAAGTTCTGTCACTGGGAATTAGAGCATTTATGAAGTGTGGAAGAGAGTTGTAAGTCTTGTGATGATCTGAGAGAACAAGTTGGGATATATCTTGAGACAAAAGAGAATATGTATGCAGGTGCAGTGTTGTTTATGGCTTTATAGGTTAGAGCTTTAGCAGTGTCTTGTGAGAGATATTTTTGTATTCTGGAAATGTGTTTTAGATGTATATAAACAGATATAAATCTTTAGAAACAGATTTAAGTGTAGCACCTAAGCATAAAAGTTTTTAAATGGGGATTATTTCAGTGTTGTCAATAGAAATAGAGGGACCGAGTGGGTAGCTTTTGTTGGTAGGAGAAAATATTAATAGCCTAATTTTTGAAAGATTAAGTTTAAGATGGTGGGAGGATATCCAGGATGAAATGGACAAAGACATTTAGTTACGCTGGCCAGCATGATTGGTGATAGTTCAGGGGTGGATAGGTAGATTTCTCTATCATTTTCATTTTATTTTACTTTAAACAGCAGATTAATAAACCATCTATTTTCTTAGATAATCTAAAGAGCATTATCTTCTATTTACTGTTGTTAGGCAAAGGCAGTGAACTTTTAGCAGGTCACGTGTGGGCAGAACTTACAAGATCTTTACAAAGCTTCTATGCTCACTACTCTGGTCCAGGTTGTAAAGACTGTGTCACATAAGAGGATACTGGACCTGATTCAGAGATTGAAAATAAGAGAGATATGTTACTCCTGGACAAAACCAGGGACGTTTCTAGGGGCGCACCCCTAGATAACTAAATTGTGATGCGGCCAGCGCCTGTGAGAGCCACGGTCTATGTCAGTGCTCCGGCAAGTCCCCCCCCGCCCTGCCCCTTGAATGTACGTATTTCACCGAGTTCCGCTTCCCAAACCCTACCTTAACTTTATTTCGCGTAACAGCGTATGTCCGCTAACGGACGTATAGACTACGTGAACGTACGCCGCTTAGCATGCTCATACTGTACACTTTACATACAAACCTCCACCTACTTCACGTAAATCGAACGTATTGTTGACTCGCGTAAAATTGACACGCCCACACGTAAGTATTTATGTGCCAAATACGTGAATGGCCCATACGTTCACAATTACGCTACGCTAATGAGCGTATTTTCTATGGTGCGCATGCGCAGTACTTAGCAATAGGCGATTTTACGTCTCCGCCACGTGTAAATTCGCTCTGATGCGTTGTTCTGGATCAGGCCCCATGTGTGTATGAGGAAGAGGCAGTGTGAGTGTATAATGAGGGGCCACAGTGTGTGTGTGTGTGTGTGTATGTGTGTGTATGTATGATGAAGGGGGCACAGTGTGTGAGGAGGTACAGTGTGTGTATGATGGAGGGGGCACAGTGAGTGTATAATGAGGGGGCACAGTGTGTGTGTATAATAAGGAGGCACAGTGTGTGAGGGGGTACAGTGTGTTTATAATTTATTATTTTACATAGCCACGGTCTATGTCAGTGCTCCGGAAAGTCCCCCCCCTTCGCCCTGCCCGCTATGAATTAAAAAAAGAAAAAAAACAAAACCCTTACCTTCCGGTTCCCGGCTTCCTCCCTCCCTCACGTCTCCTCTTTCCACTGTGTGCCGGCCAGGCGTGACGTCATCATGCTGGCAAATCACAGTGACTGAGGAGCGTGTGGAGAGGAGCTCAGAGGGAGCCAGAAGACAGAAGATAAAGAATAAAGAAGAGAAAATACAAATACTCAAGACGATTGTAAATTGTTGTGTAATAGTTAAATATTTGTCAATAGTTAATAGTAATATTTTAGTCAAGGGTATTTTTACTATAGTGTTTAAAATATTAGTTAATATTTTTAATTGTGTGATTTATATAAGGTTCTTGTGTGGTGTGTATAGTTTTGTGTTTAGTATTTATTGTTTAGTGTAGTTTTCATATTTTTTGTCAAATTCTGTATTGTTTAGAGTGTAAAGGATATTAGGCCTACTATGGTTGAGTATAGTGTTTTTAGGATTGCGTATAGTAATTATTTTTAGTATTGTGTAGATTGTGTATCCAGTTGTTTAGTGTGTTTGTATAGGGTTTGTATAGGGTTAAGGGGATAAGTGAATATTGTGTAATTTTTGTATGAAGTGCAGGGCTGCCACAATAATAGACTCTCACTTTTTTCACATTTTATTTCCCATTGACTTATATGGCAATTTGCAACTCTCTGAACACAATGATTTTAATAGGCAAATTAGTTTGCCTATTAGTCCTGCAATTGAATTGCACATCTCATCATGCCCAAACTATATATAAATTCGGTAACATTGTGTGAAAAGTCAACATTAAAGTCAACTGAACCTTAAGCAGGGCACACACTGGTCTTTTCAGCAGATAATCTTTCCAATCACACACTCAAAAGACCCTTTCACCAGATATCTTTACAGTGTGTACTGTCCAAAGAGCTCATAATATACACAGCACACACTTGCAAAAAGCAATGGATATCTTTCCATCACTGATCTGACATATTAGTAGCTCCAAAAGTTCAAATAAAAAAATCACAGACCGTTCAAAAGATATCAGGTGAAACAGCCTTTTGATTGTGTAATTGGAAAGATTATCTGTTGAAAAAGCCCCAGTGTGTACCCACCTTTAGTATCTGGGCTATCTCCAGAGCATCAGGTAGCCAATTTAATCACTTGTGATTTTCATTAGCTAGTGTTGGTGGCAATTTTAATTCAAACTCTTATAGGGCCGTATTCAGAGATCGGTTTTCGTAGGGATTTGCATTTTTAGGATCGGATCAACTGCGCATGCGTAGTAACTTCATTTACGTAAGTTACATTGAATATACGCTCGTAAGTGCTTTAGGCACGGGCATGTGAATCGCGCTTGGGTACATACGTGCAGATGGGTGGCATAGAAATCTATACTTGCAAATTTACATAAAAGTGGGTGGGGAGAGGCATTTAAATGAACACATGGAGCGCGGTTATAAAGAATAGCTCGGACGGAGCACATATATGCCTGTATGTACACACGTACTGTGGTATAGGAACTCATAAGTCACCGACCGCACGGGAGAGGGGAGCGTCGGGGTTGTTGGTGGGTGTTTCCTTGCTCCGGCCAGTATAAAAAAAAGAGATGCAAACAGGGCATCTCTGTTAAGTGATAAAACAGGCAAATTTTCCACAAATTAAAAAGATTTCTTTAAAATGGCCGCCAATGTTAACTATTTCAACTCAAAAGTGATTAAAACTGTTACCTGCTAAATAGAAAATATCCCATAGACTAAGACTAACAAGTCAATAAGTAAGCTTAAATCTTGAAAACTTGCTTAGAAGTCTTATTCGCTAAGCTATTTTCAGTACATTTCTGTTTTGTAATGTAAGCTGTTGTTTGTTACTTACCTGTTTTCTCTGCTGCAGTGTCTCCATTGCTGCGCTTCTCACTGCAGGGCTATTTGGAGAGTGGCGGTGGTGTCTGTGTGACATAATGGTGTCACAGCATTGCACAGTGCACTTCTAGGAAAAAGATTCACTGCAATGAAGCCCCATTACAGAGACTTTCTAAATCATTGTTAGAGTTTAGACCACCCTGAGCAGAAAGGCCTTGACGGTGGCTTATAATATATTTACAAGTATGTGTAATGGATGTTTATTTTACAGATAGAGCGTTATAGTCTGTTACTGGTTACTGGGGCATTTCCTTTCCTTTGTTTCTGTTGCTAGCAGATTACCCCGGCCTTTCATGCATCTGTTTGTAGAAACCTATAAATTGATCTGAGCAACTTCCATTTTGTGCGTACTTTCTGAAATATGAAAAGAAGGAAAACATTTAAGAGGATATTTAATGCTCAGGAAAGGGCCCGATTTGGGGCATATGTAGCAGAGGCTAATGTATGGAATCTGCTTTTAATTCTGGATCCGGACCATTGTTATTATTATTTATTAATATTATTATTAAATGACTGCACCCATTAGCTGTATGTGTCCAGAGGAAAATAGGTAAAAATTTACTTCTGAGTAAAATTCCAGGGAAACCAATTTTACCTGTTGGAAATGTTATGTTTCCTAGCCTAAGCCTAAATCAAAGTTTAAAAGTAAAGCTGGTAAGTATCTATGCACAATAAGCAAAAGCATATTATTCTGTTGCATGTAAAGAATAGTGCAAGGGCAAGTTTGGGGAGGTAACATGGACAAAGATTTTTCAATGCACCTTCTGCAGTTTCCAAAGCCCTTACTGAAACGCAATATAAATTGCTCTCCCATTGGTACAGTTGCCCTACCCTTTTACATTAAATTTTCCCTTCTGTTCCTAACACCTACTGGAGATGTTACTGGTATTGGCTCTCATCTCCACATTTGGTGGAAGTGCCCTATAATCTCTCTTTGACCAGGTACTTGCGATATTCCAATCCATCCTTTCAGAAGAAATCCCCACAATTTTGTTTCCTTAACTGGACAAAAGGACCAATCTTTCATTATAAAAAATCCCCCCTATGTTATTTAAACCATGCTGCGTAAGCAACTACCCCACTTAATGATGATCCTTTCATCCTTACTCTATGAAGGACTGCTCTAAGCTAGAATACTGCATTTTCATTGAGGATGTGGCCTCAAATGGAGAGGCAGATTTCAATAAATTCAGGAAGATGTGGGTGACCCACCATTATAATATACTTTACTATAGGCTGTTGAACACTGCATCAAGATTAATGTATGTATGAAGAATACAATGTTCTCAAATCTACAAGTTCAAATATATTTGGAAATATACTGAAAAAGACTAGATTGTAATTCTTAACCCCCCTCTCTTTTCTATATTTTGTTAAATAATATATAATTACTGTTGAATTCGCTACACCCAGGAATACTACTGTATATAATGTCTATAGTTATATAAAATGTCTTTTTGTCTTTGTATTAATACCCAATATGATTGTATTACTATTATATGATACAATTGTTTTACTTAATAAGTATAAAAAAAATATATGTTTCATACAACTACCTCATATTATGGAGCTAAATCTCCCTTCCCCCACTAATTTTCTCTCTCCCTCACTTTCCTCCTACATGTGCAAACTTTGAGGCTTGATGTATATAACTTTCCACCTGATTTCTTTTATGTTCAAACTTCTGATCCAGTCCTATATGAAGCAAAGATGAAACTTAAACAGTCTTTTTGACAGTCTTTATTACATTCTCAAAACTCTTAACGGTTGAATGGCATCGATATCTACTTCTGATAATAACAGTTGTGCAAAGAACTTGTGCACTGTTTTAGTCACCTTTTGTGATTATCTCAATCATATGTTTTACAACTGAAACACAAATTGGGTAACAGATTCTTTCCACGAAAAAACTTTGTTTTAGCCAATGAAAGACTTAAAAAAAAACATTAAAAAAACCTTTTATAGTCTTGCATACTATTCCAACTGTCAATAAGTTGTGAAATGTCTTTTAAACATCTATGCAAATATTTCCAGTACAGAAAGATATGTCACATAAATTAATACGTTGCATGCAGTTAAACCATTAATACTGAAAGTGAGCCGTTTGTTCAGAAAAATACACTGTTAACCATTTCCTCCACATAGCCTAAAATGTAACTGATTCACTGTCATTTTCCATTATCTCTTTATTAACAAATTAGTTGGTTAAACCTGCAAGTGCTTGCATACAACAACAATATAGTTGCAAGATGTGAAGATGTGTGTTTTTGTATTATGTCACATATTGAGCTGTGAAAATCAAAGTCAATTAAAGATGCAAGTTTAATCAGCTTTACATTGTTGAACAATCTCTGAATATTCTATTAGTGAGTGCTTGCTACAGCAGACAATTGATTCAGAATAAAAGGTATCTCATTATGCACAATTTGCAAAACAATAAACTACAGACTGACCTGTCTGGCAGACCTATTCAGCCCATGTGTACCACTCATTGTAATGCTAAGATGGTTTTTTTTAACATGCATATTATTGTTTGTGTATACCAGTTTTGTTCACACTTCACAACTGGTGCTTTAACACTTATTGTAGGAATTCAGTGAATGCATGTGCAGTTTTTTGTTATTGCAATAGTCTTGTCTTTTGAATGTTCTAGAATTTGCTTAGACAGTTTTATGTCTTTGAATACTACATTACCAAACTCCCATCCAGTTAAATGAGTAAAGCCTGGCTTCATACGAATTTTTGTCATGGAGGAGTGAAAAAAAATGCCAGGCCTTTTTTAGAGCAATCCTAACTGTTACCACCCACTATATTATACCAACATAAATGTATATTTTATATGGGAAAACCTCATTAGGGAATTGAATGAAAAATGTGTGAATGCAGCATGGCAGTAGAATGGTTAGTATTGCTGTCTCACTGTTGTGCGCATAAAAGTATGGAGTATGTATGTTTTCCCTTTGTTTTAATGTGCTGAAAATATACTTTTAGGTTTCTTTGACTGCTGAATTAAATGGATTTTATGAATGGTGGATTTAGACTTTAAGGGACAGTGACAGAAGATTCTCTTGACAGTAATAATAATATGGGTTGCTATAAAGAATAGTAAATACATTTCATAGAAAATATACAATCACATTTAAATATTGGTTTAGGTTGATTCTGCAACTTTGGTTTTATATCTAATATGATCCAATGAAGACCTTTTTATAAGCACAAATGGCTGGATCAAGACTTAAGTAAGTGCTTGAAATTAGTTACTTCTGGGCTAAACCATGTTGATTGCAGGTATAACAGTATTATACCCCTTTTACATTACCACCAAATACCCGGGATTTTCGCAAAAAACCTGGGTCTCTGCAAAATCCCGGGTATTTGGTGGTGATGTGAAACTGGTACTTCCGGTCGACCTGGTTCGAAAGACCTGGGATTTCGACCCGGGAAAAAAGAAGGGTGGTGATGTGAAAGGTCCAGGGTTGTTTTGCAACCCGGGTTTTTCACATTGCCTCTCGATTGGTGAGAGTTGCTAGGGCAACAGTAAACAAATCTATTTGTAGTGTCGGATCACAAAAAAATACATTTGCAAAGTATAGGGCATGCTGATGCTTGTAGTGCTACAAGCACCAGCATGCCCAAGGATGGCATGCTAGTGCTTGGAGAACCGTAAGTGCCAGCATGCCCTGTCATCCTGTGCAACATCCTCCCTCACATGTATGAAAATAAGGGGTCTGAATCAAGTTCAATGTCATTGTCTACCAGTGTTATTGGATTTTTTTTTAGATCAGTAAACATAAAAAAATCTTAAAATTCAACAATTACAAATAGTGCAAACAACACAGATACGTAAGCTATGTAATTGTGTAGCCTGCTTCATTACACCTATTTGCCTATACCAGTGTTGGCTAACCTGTGGCACTCCAGGTGTTGTGAAACTACGAGTCCCAGCATGGTTTAACTGCAAAAGCATAGTGGATACCTGACAAAGTATGCTAGGAATTGTAGTTTCACAACACCTGGAGTGCCACAGGATAGCCTATACATTTCTATACACATATTGCCTTTCTATCATTATTAGTTTCCATTTAAGGAGACTCTGGATCAGAGGTATGAACTTAGAATTTTTAATTCACTGTTCTTTTTTTAAAACTAATAAAGTAGATAAAATCTTTAAAGGTTTTTCCTTTTTTTAATCAATACTTCAAATGTCAAAACCAATGTTGCCATTTCTGCATTAATTTCAAGTCCGTTAAAACAATGCTGTAAAAGCACATGTGAAGCAGCCAATAAGAGCTCATTTCTTCAATGATTGACAGTTGCTAGACAGGGAAGACCCAGGAAATTCATTGGTGATGTGAAAGGGTCTGACCCGGGTTCCTGGGTTTTTGGTGTTTAAAAAGGTGTATTCTTTTTTTTTACCCGGCATTTCTTTCTCGGAAAAACACGGGTTTTTAGATCCAGGTTTTTCAGAGTTGGTGATGTGAAAGCGGCATTAGAGTTGAGAGGTGATAACAGTGTGATAGTAAAGCTGGTCTGTATCTGTGTGCAGAAAGCACTTACTTAAGTCTGGATCCAGCCCAAAGTGCATAAAATCATTTCACAACACATAGATATATAAAATATACAAGTGAATGATGTATACAAACACTCCCCATTACCTTTATTAAATACTTTGTTTCAGAAAATAGTACTCTGCAAGCATTCAACAACAAAAGGCCCATAAGAGCAGCCTTAGAGCATACTGGTTCTGAAACATTTACTTCTCTTTAGCTGACATCAGCAACTGTTACCGCTCCTCCACTGCCAGAATACGATGTGTTGAAAAATGACACATCTTACCAACAAACCACACTCCAGTTTATACTATTTTGTAATATAAAATCTCTTCTTGCTCACATGTCATTAAACTTTACGTCACAGAACAGTACTTAGCTACCAAAGCAAGGGACTGTTCTTGGTATTACTAATTACTGATCACATATCAATAATTAGTAATACCAAGTTGTAAATTAATAATCTATATATTATACCAGTGAATACATAAACCAAGATGACACAGACCAGTCATGTCAAAGCTGCAGGCTTTAGTGAAAATTTCTGGATTATATGATGCACACTTTGAAAATATTTCAAATGTGTATCCTGGATGTTAATAGTGTCACTATAACCAGTGTATACTGTAAGTATCATAATATGCTCTGAGGAGCTTGGTACATTACTGAAAGTCTGAGTGTAATGTTGTTTAATTGATGTAATCATGGTCTCCAGTCTGAGTCAAATTGCAAAACTGCCTTATGAAAATAAATTGTACGTTTAAGTGGACTAGTTGCATCATTTGCACAGTTTACAGTTTGACAGTGTGTCTTACATAATGCAAATAGCTGTAGGTGAGCAAATGGAAACATAATCAAATGTTCCATCTATAGATTAATGTACAATTTCCAGTGGTAATATGGAAATATGGTATTAATGAACCCATACCAGGGATAAGTCTTGGAAAAATACAGTTAATGACTTATTACTGTTTATAAACTTTAAGTGTGGGAGGCATTTTGCTACAAGGGATTTTTTTGGCACATTGTAGATCCAACTGAAGAAGCCTAACTGGACCTTATTAGCTCTAAAAATACATTTCTATGTTAGTAATGGAATTACTGCATGCTAGATCACTGGTAAGTACCTATGCAACTTTTGGTCATAATGGGCCTGATTCACATGTATAAGTATGTGTCCGCACCTATCTTAAAGCTTTCTCCCCTGTCACGCCACCCCCTTTGTTTTAGAACCTGTTCCTTTGTTTAAGTTCCTGTTCCTAGGACAATAGGAGTGGTCTTTCCCCTAGCCCGCCCTGTCCAGCTCCTAAACATACCTCCCTCCTCCCACTCTTCTTAAATCTTCCCAGAGGGTGCAGTGGCACGCCTCTTTCTAATGGCTAAAGTACATGTGATCTTTAAAGACCACACATATTCAATCTACATACCGAAATGGTAAGCAGACAGTGTAACTGAGCTACTACGCATGTGTAGAAGCTAATTTCTTATTTCTTCACACTTAAGAAACACAAGCTTCTTAAGTGTGAATTCAGCCCATTGAGACCAAATTGTGCCCTCCCATGTAAGCCCAATAAACATAATCACTAGCTAACCAAATTGGTCCATAGGTCAAGTTAGCTTGAATGTTCACTCTAATGTTTCCTCTGAAATCAGTTATATGAAAGAAAGTGCTAAATGCCAAATATAAGGTGTACTCCCATCTCAAGGCCTGCTTTCACAATCTGCGAGATTCCTCCTACCTAGTGACATACAGGACCGGATTAACCACGGGGAGATCGGGGCGGTCGTCCTGGGGCCCCCACACAAAAAGGGCCCCCACAAAGTGCAGTGAAAGAGGATGGATGTCAGTGATTGACATCCTCCTCTTAAGCACAGTTTATCGCAGCTGCCGTCATGAATGGAGCTGCGATAAACTGTGCTTAAGAGGAGGATGTCAATCACTGACATCCATCCTCTTTCACTGCACTTTGTGGGGGCTCTTTTTGTGTGGGGGCCCCGGGACGACCGCCCCGACCGCCCCTTGGTTAATCCGGCCCTGGAAGGGGCCCTTGTGCAGGATTTGCACATGGGCCCCCCCTTACTTGAGACAGTCACACGACTGTCCCAATTCATGGGCCAAAAAGGGGGTGGAGCCTAATGACACTGTAAGCGCCGCCCCTTTTTCGGACCGCGAATCAGGACCCACCGCAGGGGAATGGGGACTCATTTGGCATCTATTTCTTCCCTCCAGATCTTAGAGGGAAGAAATGCTGAATGGCCCCCCTTCCCCTGCCAACACATTATAGCTACGCCTATGGGTGATATGCAAAACCTGATGCGACTTGTAGTTTTTCAACATTCATGACCGGCAGATGATTCTGATGTGGGGGTCGGGTTTAATGTATGCGATTGATGCAAAACACATCATTAAGTCCTGTCGATCATCAGTGCTATTAATAGTGTTCATGGGGGTGGGCGGGGCTTGATGATGAAAATTACAACAAGTCCTGTCCAGTCCCTAGAAAAATAGGAATTGCTGCAATAAGAGTCAGGGGGCAGAGCAAACTAGATTTGCTAGTTTTATGGTTATGCTTTGTTTATGGGACAGTCAGTCTATATGCTCCATAATAAGCTCTTATTCATCTTTAATAGTACTCAAATTAACCCCATAATAAGGCTCTGTATCATATAGAGTACTATTATGGGGGAGTGGGAGATTAAAAGCCTATTATGGCACAGGCACTTTATATAAGGAGCTAAAGGGTGGGAACTTACCACACATGCTCAGTTACCCAGCCATAGCTGTAATTATCATCTACTAGCCAAATGCCCGAGCAATGGCGGTGAGAGCATCAGCCACTCGCCACCCCGAGCTGGCAGCTGACTGACTGAGGGAGACTTCTCATCCAGAAAGGATCCTCCTCTGGGCAGTCTGCTGCCGCAGTACGTGTGCCGGACGCCGATAGCTTGGGTGAGTAGAGCCGCGGGGAGAGGGGGGGGCACGGGGGGGGGGTGA
>WWET01000121.1:612333-622742 GCA_011038615.1 Limnodynastes dumerilii | reverse complement strand
GTTCATTTCATTGAATTACGTCCGTCTATGGAAGACGGAGGTAGTTCTCGATCTACCCCCGTATGTAGAAATGGAGGAATGAATCAGGCTGGTGTGGGAAAAGTGGAGCAAATGCAGCAGTAAGGGTATGCGGTCTTTTAGACCGCATATACGCAATCTACGCATCGAAACGATATGCAGATTACGTACAATAGCTACTACGCATGCGCAGTAGCTATTGTTCATTGAATTACGTCCGTCTATGGAAGACGGAGGTAGTTCTCGATCTACCCCCGTATGTAGAAATGGAGGAATGAATCAGGCTGGTGTGGGAAAAGTGGAGCAAATGCAGAAGCACAGTAAGGGTGTGTCCTAGCAAGTACATCCAATCCACAGCTGAAAGCAAACGTACAAAAGGACCTGTTTGCATCAGCCACAGGTTATGTCTAAGTCCAGGGGAACAATCTTCCAATTTCTTATGCTT
Organism: Limnodynastes dumerilii; assembly: GCA_011038615.1. NCBI lineage: Eukaryota > Metazoa > Chordata > Amphibia > Anura > Limnodynastidae > Limnodynastes > Limnodynastes dumerilii. The sequence continues at coordinate 622,279 of WWET01000121.1, read as the reverse complement.
GCGTTTCGGATGTGACACGTCAGATGCATTACAAATGGTCAGAAATCGCTACTGTATTGTGAATGCATTCAATCATTTCAACACAGAGTAATAAAAATGTTTTTTTCAAGATTTTAGAAAAAATTCTAAATATGTATTAATTTTTTTTATTTTCAGCCAATTACATTCCGAAAGAGTACGCTTGCAGTACTCAGAACCTCTATTTACAGTCAGCATTATATGCTACCCTACTCATGTGCAATGTATTTGGGCATGTAGCCATTGGTATATCTATAATGGGTGCAGGGTGGCAGAACAAGGGGACCCGTGGTACTACTCTGCACCAAAATCTATGTTTTTATTTACAGTAAGTATGCATATGAGCCAGCTGGCTTATATGCTTTTTATTATTAATATTGTATGTACGGGGGAGGGGTGCCACAGGGTGCCATGTACAAATCCTGCACATCCTGCTCACTTGTTAAAATCCCCCTGCATATAGCTGTGTTGTGCTTAGCTGGTGTGTGCCCTTATTCTACGTGACATAATTGCTTGCAATTCGAAGGTACCATTATATAGCATAATGTTAAGAGGTTCTGTTTTGTAAGTTAACTCCAAATTGGAGTTTAAAAATAAAGCTGTTCTGTCTGTATTTTTGTGCAATAAGCCAAACCAGCCAGTATTTTACCAGCATTCATAAAAATGAAACCGAGAGCTGTCCTAAGCTTGAGGACATATAAACTCCTCAGCTGTGGGCTGGCCCCCCTCCTCACAAGCTTAGTTCCTGGGGATTGTTGTGGCCAATAGCATTAGGGGTGGGCGTTTTGAAGGGTGGGTTTAGAAGTTAGTTATATAAGTGTGCCTCCATTTTGTTCCAGATCTTTTCCTGGATTGTCTTTTCCCTCCCTCCTCATCCCTATGTTTAGGTTTTACTAACTTGTTTCTTGCTTTTCAGACGGGGCATGATTTGGCAGTAGCAGTCGGGAACAGCAATTGCTAAGCGCATGGGGAATGGTGTTTTAAATTGGTAAGGAAAGGTACACCCCTGGATTGTGATTTGAACCCAGGCCATGAGGCGGGGTTCTTTTCTGCCGCTTGAGGCATGCACAGGGAAGGGGGGTTAGTACCCATATGTCCTTAATTTGGGGGGCGCTTGACAGGGGATGCCTGTCTGGTAGGTTGATGTTACCTTTGCTGCTGTTCCCTTACTGCTGTTGTCGCCACCTATCACTAAAAGTCATAGTCAATTCTAATTCCAATTAATAAATTATGTCCCCCTTTATAATCCAACTCATGTGTCCGTGTCTTTATTGGGGTTTGTTCGGGGGAGGGACAGGCTATCAGCCGTGGGAAGTTTATTGTAATTCATTTGCAATCCTCACATTGCAGCAAGGTTTTTTCAGCTGCAGATTTGCTTTTGGTGCAATTGTTCCTAGATCTAGATCAGCTCCTATGAATGTAATTCACAACAATGGAAAAGGATTATTCCAAAAAGAGAAGGTTTGGTTTGTAAGATATATATGGTTGCAGATTTTGAGAGCAGTGGGATTGTTTTTTTATGCTTACAATTTCCCTTCTGTTAGAAATTGAAAGAGTGAAGACAATCAGAAATAATTTGTTGATTATGCCCATTGACATTGGAGGAACTGAGTGCCATAGGACACACTAAGCTAAGTACAGTATGTGTTACTAGGGTGTGGGCCTATTTTCAAAAGGGCCGTTCTCTCCCATACCAGTTTAGAACTGGCTGCGAATTGTTTCGATTGTTTTTGCCTTGAAGAATCACAGCAATTGATCCCCATAGCACCGAAGATGGAGCTCCGAAAGGTAAGTATAAATTTAATCCCAACCCTTACCCTAACCCTATCCTAATCCTTACCCTAACCCTCCTCTTCCATGACCCTGACCCTCCCTTCCCTGCAGCTTAACCCCAAGAGTCCTTTCCCCGCAGCCTAACCCTAAGACTCCTCTCCCTGCAGCTTGACCTTAGGTTTCCCATCTCTGCAGCCTGATCCTAACCCTAACCCTCTCTATCCATGATCCTAACTCTAACCCTCCCTTTCCCAGAGCCTAATCCTAACCCTAATGTTATGAAAAAGAAAAAGAATGTTGGTTATGATGGTGGTGGTGATGATGAAGATACTGAAGAAGAAGAACAAGAATGATATGAAAAATGTTGGGTATTATTAAGAAGAAGAAGTAGAATTTTGTTTCACATACTGTTGCCAGCATAAGGGCCAATTCTTGCTGCCCTCCTCCTTCACAAAGAACATCTATCTTGTATTTTATTTCCTTCCCGTATCTCTGAGGCTGGTAAATAGTATAGTTTCTCACTTTTATTTAAGCCAACAATCTGTCAACTTTTATTAAGAGACCTTTAATTTCCATCACCCTGTTTTAGCAACCTTGTTTACAAATAGCCCAGACATTTAAGTCTTAACCCCACACAGGTCTTTCTGTGAGCCATCTCTAATACAACTGTAATATATTTGTATGTTTCCACTACTATTAGTCAGTTAGGTAACGTATGTAATGTGGTTTCGATACATTCCGGTTATAGATAATTTGGTTTACTTGAGCCTGTGGTCCCACATAATAGAGGATATTGTTGAAAATAGCTCTTGCCAGTAACGCATTCTTTGGCTAAAACGTCTACTGTGGTAAATATTTTGATAAAAACCAGGCCTAGTTCATATTTCAGATTCCTGAAATACCACTTCTGAGGAAGGTGTATTCAACTTTTGTCCAATATATTGTACCTATAGTTAACTGATTTTCTGAAAGAGCTGTCTTAAACCCTATGACACTATAAGCCTTAGTGACAAGTAGTAGGAAAGGCAAGTGCAGTATTTGACATACTACAAAATGTTGAAACCTCCTACAAACTGAATCACCAGTGTTTTTTTTATCTTCAGTATATATCAATGTTTAAATAGGTAAACACAGTACTGTGATAAAATGTCCACTCCCATCATTTTAACAGTGAGCTTAATTTCAATTTTGTTTAAGTCTTATTAATGATTTACAGCTGTCAATATTTTTATACACATGGAATATTCTTCTCTGTATGAATGTGAGGTTTGGTGATATTTTATATTTCTTGTGTTGTCCCACTTGAAAATCTAAACTAAAGCTGACCGCATCAAGACTTGTTTTTGTTTCATAAAAAGTACTGAATTGTGGTTTGTGGAAGTTACATTAGAAACCATGTCTGCATTATTTTCTATCATGTTATTAAAAGTGAGCTGTTCACCAAAACATAACAGATAGAGTATTGTAGTTTTCATAGTGGAATGAAAGGTCATTCTTATTTGTATCACACATTGAAGATTGTTCAAAGAAAAATCCTTTTTAATAACATAGGACCAGATTGAAACATAAGCACAGATTCCTTATGTTAGCCTTGGGAATTTTCGATCCTATATTTCATATGTGTGAAGGGAGAGCACTCACCTCAGAACAGTGAAGATTGTGATGTTTCAGTTTTATCATGGTTTTATACATTAAACGCTTTTAGACCTTTTTAACTGAATAGCTATCACTATATGTGAGTATGTTTTTATATACTGTCTCTACTCTCTCCCTTATCTTACTGCATCTGCTCACTTCAGAACTGGTGGCTGCCACTGAAACTGAGGGAGTGAGGAGGCTGAGAGGCATACGGAGAGACCACAAAGAGACACCGTGCATCCGACATTCGGATCCATAGGACAACATATTGGAACTGAATATACTATAGGGTACCCATGTTGGAAGGACTATAATATTGTGGTTTTCAACTAATTTCTGGAAACAATTTATTCAGCATATAAGAATCATTTATTCTGGTTGGAGTATTTACAGAGACTGAATATCTATAAGACTATGTTTTTTGCTCACTGATTGCTTTGATTATTGGGATACATCTAGTCTATGATATAGAATGTATTACTGTCTTGTATATGTGTAGACTCTTACAGTGCCATCCGCATGGTCATTGCTTCATTCTACTGTGTTTTAAACTAGTTTGATTAGCGCTAGGATTTTGTGTAGTTGGTTGTCTGCCAAGTTTGAAGATCTTTGTATAATATCTGTTATATATAGTACCACGTCCAAGAAGCGGTTTCTACGCCCATAGTCTTTTCCTTTTCCCCCTACACGTTTTCTTTAACTGTATAAATGTGGCCTAATATCTTGTCTATATTGGTAATTTTGCAAATATAGGCCCTGATTCACACTTAAGTGTGAAATAAGTACGCACGGATTCGCAAATATACGCGCCTAAGTTGCAAGGCTACACCCATCACACTCCCCTCGTACTGACGCATTTTTGCAGACTTCCACCACCATAGGGCAACCTTAAGCCTCCATGCGTATATTTGTGCCTAAGTTGCTTAGGTACATGCATACATTACTAACCATGCCCTTATTAGGCCATTTAAATGCCTCCCCCCACCCACTTTCACGTAACTTCCTGCTTACGGAGGATTGCCACGCCCCTCCGTACGTATCTCACTAAGCATGGATTTTAAATCCGTGCCTAATGGATTTCCGTGCCGAAATCCTACGTAGCTTGCGTAAAAAAAGTTACTCTGCATGCACAGTTTATCCGATCCTAAAAATACGCATGGGAAATGCCGCACTTTTGTAACTGTGAATATGGTCTATAATGTATATAATAATCAAATGCCATGTTTGTGGCAAATTATCATAAAAAAATACATTGGATCCAATTCTCTGTTTGTCTATATGTATTTTTGACTTGCCAAGTACCTGTTGGCCAGGAAGATAGATGTGAAAAGCATGGGAGCCACACACCCCTTATATTAGTTTTGTGCATGGACATGGTTTAGGTTGGGCAGAGTGACTGCCCTTTATGCAAACAAATCGCTGAAGCCACCCATAAGTGATAAGAATGTTTGAGTTTCTGCTAAGATCCAAATTGGAAGAATACGACTGCACTTTGGAAGCAGTGAAGGTTTTAGTTGTGATTCTGAAAAGGACAAGTAAGTTTGCATGCTTTTCAGACACAAAATGCAACACATTGGTAAAGGCACAAGACTGCCTATTACAGATTTCGGGCTCTATTTACTAATTCATATTCATGCGATAATTCCCATTTTCATATGAAAATAAGCATTATCACATGAAAATTAAGTTTTTCATATTTACAAACCATGGATCGCCATGGAACTGCAATCTATGTATATATATTGGTGGTCTCTGCCAACTTGTTCTTTTCAGAGCGGGCTGACACTTTGTTATATTTATTAAATGTCGCAGTGGAGTTTCATACTCCGCTCCCAGTGTAAAGATAATGCCATCTCAAGAAGGCGTTATAGCTGTTATTCCAGCGATCTCCCCATATTCCCACCATTTCCTTATTTATAAATAAATTAACAATAATAAAAAAAATTTAAAAAGAGAAGGGAGAATTACATTTACCTGTCCGGGCAACGCGCCTGACTGCAGATTTCCAAGTCCTGGCATGAACACACTGCACATGTGCAGTGTTTTTTATGCCGGGACTTGAAATTTTCTAAATCCCGCAAAAATACTTCATATGAATAAAAGGACTTACGATGACCTCGCAGTTCATCGTGAGACCTCACCAGAGTGGTAAGTATTAGTAACTTTTATGATCGAAGCTGCCAAGCTCGCAGTGAAGATAAACCTTCGTTCACAGAGAAATGAAAAGGTAACTAAACAGAGCCCTTCTTGTTTGTGATTCTTTTTGTGTTGGGTTTGTTTTGCAGTACTACCATTGACACAAGATGGAACATTTATTTCACAATGACTCAATTGTAAAGTTAATAAGCACCTAAACATACCATGACATGGTATATAAATGTTTTAAACTAACATACATGTATATATACAAGGTAAAAAGGGGAGAAGAAAGGGGAATGGGTATAAAGGAAAAATGGCCTGATCTCAAAGGCAATAAGAGATAGCAAGATTTGTGTGTGTGTGTGTGTGGAGTTAGAATCATAAGCCGGGTAGGGTTGAGGGGTGATTGGGTTCTTTCAGTTGAATGTCTGTCTATTTAGTGAATTTGTGAACCATTTATAAGATATATAGATGGAATTAGGAGGAGCACAACTTTAACAGCAGTATTATTTAATAGTAATGGGCCTGATTCACAAATATGTATGTTCGGAAGGGGACTTACACAAGTCATTTGCGTAAGTCCCCTTCACATGTAACATCCACACAAGCGCGTGCCAGATGTTGTGCTTTGGAAAGACATCTGTGCGTATAAGGTAGGGTTTTGGACACCTAAATATCCAGAACTCTGTAATAAGGAGGGGAGTGACGGGCGTGCCCTCTTTCGCTCTTCCTTTCAGATTTTTTGTGTGTACATAATTTCCACGCAAATCTGCACCAGCTCCAGTATTAGAGAGTGGGCAGAGTGAGAGCCAGAGGGAGGGGATCATCGGGGAGATTCAGGGCAAAGCTGTCCAGGATTTAAAGCGTGCCGGGCATGATGGAGCCATCATGGAGAAATCGCTATCAGGGCTCTCAAACCCTGTGAAATTTGAGGAGAGTATTGCATACTAGAAGTAACCAGAACCGTCTGCTCAATATTCATGGCATTTTTCCAGATGCGGGAGATTTGCAGCTTAGCTGAGCTGTAGATATGGAGCAGACCTTGGAGTATACCTTGTATGAGGCTTCCCGGATGCCCATTCTGATGAAGCCCTTATCTATCCTGGTACATATATTCCAGCACTTTTCCCCTTCCAAAGAGGTCCACAAGTCTGTCTGTTTTTTTCTTTTTATAAACTGTATGTTATTGATATTGTACCTGATCCACACTTAAATAACATTAGGTGACCTACGCAAGCCACTTGTGTAAGTCAGCCTTAAAGTTATAAGTGTGAACATACTTCCGTAGAAGATCCATATGACTTGCCAAGTCCTCCACATGCCTAAACCCCACAAGGGGATGGGGATGGGCATGTTAAATAGGCAATGTGGGCAGCATTAGGCACATGTAGACATTGACCAAAGTCTGCACGTGAGAGTGGAGTGCTATGGGAGTAACCTCAGTGCATAGCGAACATGTAGGGAGGTCTGGATCAGGTCCGTTGTTTTAATTTTTTTTTATATTTACTGTGTCATCCAATCACATCAATTTCTTTTCTGTGTTCTGGAATTCTGTTATCGACTGTGTATGTACTTATATTTGGTGGATGTTGTCTTGGAGCAGGGCTGATGACAGGGGGGACAGCTGTGATGGGCCCCTTGGTTCAGAAGGACCCCTGCAATCCACTGCTGTATACACTATTGAGGAGGGATTTTGGCCCCCAAAAACATGAGTATACTAAGCCAGAAGATTTCTGTCGCCTGGCAACTGCAGCTAAGTCCATCCCCACCATCAGGGGCTCAGGTGAACACAAGACCAGTGGTAAGACTCCACACAAAGGTGAGCTGTGATAACACTCCTCAATCTCATTCACCATGATCAGGCAGCTTTGCCCCTGGCCTTGAGGTAAAGGACAATACCACTAAACAAATTAACTATATCCAGGTAGCTGAGTCGATGCCCATGATCCATCAAAACAGAGAAGGTGTTTGACAGAATAGATTGGATGCTGTAGTTAAGTCACTCGGGTCTACTCTTCCTGAGCAAGATCTTTTTCTTCTACCATTTAGGGTGAGCTAGAGTTTGGGTCAATGAACTTCTCCCTTCACCACCTAAATCAGCAAAGGTACCCAGAAAGGCTTTTCAACAACACCCTTGATCTAAGTGCTTTACATTCTGCTTTGCATTCTGCAATTCGCCTTAATCCCATTGTCTACATGTCAGTGGAATCTGGATCAGAACAGCTGTGTATAAATTAACCCTCTTTGCTAATGACCTTCTCGTTTTCTGGACAAACTACATAGTCTCCTTTCCTAATCTCATAGCAGAGTTACAGCTGTTTGGACAACTTTCTAATTTTTAACATTAATAAGTCTGCTGCTCTAACCCTCTCTGCTTCCACAGCTATGGTTCAAGGCCTGCAGCATACTTTCCCTTTCCAATGGCACCCTACTCACAATAAGTATATGACTTATCTGACTAGGGATCCGACACAAATCTACAAAACAAATTTTGTCCTGAAGCTTAGAGAAATTTAATCTGACTTATATTTATGGCACAAAAATATTATTAAAATCTATCCTACCTACCTATTCTACCTATCTATCCTAAGGTCTATCCTACCGAAGTGCCTATTCCTCTTTCAAACACTGACAATCCCAATGCCTCAAAGAAAGCCCACTCATATTTCCAGACTTTCATGTGAAAACAGCAGAAGATTGCGCTATAAGCACATCCTATAACATCCCATACCGATGATAACAGAGTTGAGGCATCAAGCTCCCTGATCTCCTTCTTTACTACTAGGCAATTAATCGGCACAGAGTTCCATTGGACTAGACTTGGTAGAAAGAGCTGGGGCCAGAATTACTAAGCTGCGGGTTTGAAAAAATGGAGATGTAGCATCTTATGTATCAATCAGTACGGTAGGGATCAGTGTTGGTGATACATCTCTATGATAAGTGACCCATAAGTGGAGCTGTTGTGCTCTATGCCCATTTTAGGCACCAGTGATCCAAATTGCCTTCTGCAGTACTGGTAGATGGGGTTCTTTATGCTCCAGAATACTAGCTTAGCTTAGCTTTTCCCTGCTTACTTCTCAACTTATAAAAAGTCCATCTAAAACACAGCAAAAGCAGTGATCCCCATTCGACAAAAGTCTCAAAAATTCCACTATTATAGAATTGTAAGCTAGGCTAGATCTCTGTGAGTATGCAGGAAATCACTTTCTCTACTTTCGAGAAACACAATGATTTCATTGCTGCTTGGCAGCTGTGAATAGAACTCAAGGACACCGATTATAAAAAAATAAAATTGTACTGCAAGTAACTCACTCCCTCACGAGACATATCCATCTTAGAGCAACATACCAGACCCAGCCACCTAAACCCTTCCTTGCACCCAAAGACCCTTAAACTTTCCCTCCCCCCTACCCTGTACTAATTGATTAAGTTTTTCTGATTTATACTGTAAAATTGCATACAAGCTACCTTTGGATAAACTTGTAATGTATTTATCTAGAATAGTAAAAAACATAATTTATGCATAAAAAACACTTAACACTTGGGGCCAGATTTACTAAGCTGCGGGTTTGGAAAAATGGAGAAAGAGAAACCATAGAAACTAATCAGATTCTAGCTTACATTCTCTAGTATGTAATAGAAATATAGAGCTAGAATCTGATTGTTTGCTATAGGCAACATCTCCACTTTTCCAAACCCGCAGGTTAGTAAATCTGGCCCTTAGTTTTTTATGATAGAGGAATAAAAAATGTTTTACTTTTATTGAAAAAGCAAATGTAATATTTATCATTTAAGGTCTGGTCACTGGTATTCTCTCTATGGGGTCCATTTACTAAATGGTGATAACTTCATTTTCAGGAGATAAAGACTGTTTTCACCTGAAAACGGTCTTTATCTCCTGAAAATGAAGGCATCACCATTTACCAATGCAATGATCGCCATGGAAACCATGGTGATCATTAGCATTCCTACCCCGATCGCCAGCCCGCTCTAATGAATGCGGGCCAGCTGATCATTGAATTTACAAAGTGTACGCGCAGATTTTAACAATCCGTTCCGATACGTTAAATATCGCCATCTCAAGATGGCGTTAGGGTAGGTATTACAGTGCTCCCCACATATATCCCCTTTTTCCTCCCTCTAATAGCTGTTATTAGGGGGAGGAAAAGGGGTGTATATATCGGGAGACTCCCTCTAATAGCTGTTATTAGGGGGAGGAAAAGGGGTGTATATATCGGGAGACCGCTGTAATAGGAAAACACAAATGAAAATGTACAAAAAATAAAAAAATATAAAAAACATTTTTTACATAGATAATTAATAAATTATTAATAAAAATACTTTAATATAATAATAATTTTAAAAAACGATACAAAAT
>WWET01000121.1:583804-605950 GCA_011038615.1 Limnodynastes dumerilii | reverse complement strand
ACCCCACCCCCAGTGAGTTGACCCCTTCCCTTTTGCGCCGTGCCACCATTTTTGGGATTTGCCTCCAGGTTCTATTTACCCTAGATACGCCCCTGGGGCTCTGGCAGACTTGTGACTTAAGATTGGGAATCGATTGCACTCTTAAGATTGGTTTAAACTTGGATGCACAGCTGCGCCCCTAGTGGTTTGACCATACCCCCAGTGAGTTGACCACGCCCCTTTTGCGCCGTGCCACCATTTTTGGGATTTGCCTCCAGGTTCTATTTACCCTAGATACGCCCCTGGGGCTCTGGCAGACTTGTGACTTAAGATTGGGAATCGATTGCATCTCACTCTTAAGATCCGGTCAATAGCTCCTGGTGATTCATTCATTTCTGCATGGCTGCATGCAACAGAAAGAGAAACTGTGATTACTTACAATTGACAAGAAGCAGAAGAAATAATGTGTCCCTAATTAACACTAAACACTGCAGCAGCAGCAGAGATCTAAAATAGGATTCCTTGCTATATCCTGAGTCCTGGATGCCGCCATATCCAGCCCTGCTGTCAGAAAGATCTCCAATATGGAAGTCTGAAACCTTATGAATCCAGATCCATGCTAGAAATGTGAAGTGCGCACACGAGTTTTCTATTCGCAAAAAAAGGAAAACACCCATGATTTGTAAGTCTGGATCTAGTACATGGATGGAGTTTGCACGTCATCCGTTAGAATGCACCGTATGTCCCCATGCATAAGACGCACCTTTTTTAGACAAAAAATAGGTCTAAAAATCAGGGGATGTAACACTGAACTTACGTTTGCTGTCCCTCCGGTGGTCCCTCCGGCGGTGTCAGACTCTCTCCTCCGCAGCTGTGCCTCTGGCTGTCTCCCTCACATTGCGCGCTGCACAAACCTAAGGTCACCTCAACGTCATTGTGCAGCACGCACCGCCAGGGAGACAGCCGGAGTCACAGCTGTGGAGGAGAGAACCTGACACCGCCGGAGGGACCACCAGAGGGACAGCAAAGGTAAGTTCACTGTTGCATCCCCTGATCCCCTGTATAAGATGCACCCAATTTTTTATTAAGTAAAGCTAAAAATAATAGTTAAAAAATAAATTTAAATTTTTTTTTTATTTAGGCTCCAAAAATGGGGTGCGTCTTATACAAGGGAGTGTGTTATGCATGGGGAAATACGGTATGTCACGGCATACTCAGATTGTTATTGAATTAAGTGTCTTTGGTGCTTGCCATCCTTCATGCCATTTATAACTTTTTATAAGGATTCCTCTTCTAACATTTGGAATGTAGTTTGAAACTGGTTCCTCAAGTTTACAACACTGAAAATGTGAAAGGTTAATATGTGTTGCAAGATCAACAAAGGATTAGGGGAAGCCCGCCACTCCCTTTCAGTACCTGGAGACTATAGAATATAGGAATCAAAGCTTCACTCCTCCACGTTGTCTTATATTATTTATGTGCATCTAATAAAGTATTCATTTCTACAACAGTTTTACACACTTTCTGACAAATATAACAAATAGCTATTATATTCCAATAAATGTGTGGATTCTTGATGTTATATACTGGCCAAGGAGAATTGCAGGACCATACTGTATACAATTTAGCATTCATATTATGACAAGCAGTAGATGGTTATACTAGCGTGACATACAGATTTAAATAAAATAAATCAAATGCATTTGTATGTTTTCACTTCAAATACATTATGAGTTTAGTTTACAATAGATGAGAATTTTGTGCGAGTGAAATATGTTATTACAGTAATCAGAGTGCAATTGGAAATGCATTTAATGTAAAAGGGACTTGTGATAAGGTCGAGTTACTGCAAAATGTAAATGCTTGCATGATGTGGAAATAACACACTGCTCTGCCTGTCATGCCCCTGATTATATACTCCCTATAATATTAATTTGATAATCGCATCATACAAGCTGAAATGTTATTTTTGCACCCTATTCCTTTTCATTACCTGTGCAAAGTTCTGCACAACAACTTATGATTTTGTTTAATGGAACAGCCCATCTGTACTTTATTAAACATGTTCATCCTGCCTAGACTACATTTCATTTCAAATATTGTATACTTCTAAATATATCATTATATTAATACAATATTTGTGTATTTTCAACTGGTCACATCAGTACAGTCAGCCTAATTATTATTCTAAATGCAATCATTTGTCATCGACAATCCAACAGATGTCATAATAATAGCCTGTTTCAATAGGTGAAAAATCAGATAGTAAAAATAAGGAATTATCTCTACATAAAACATACACAAATATTGGTTGTCACAGAAACATAAGGAACCCCTGCGTCATAGAAGGCAAAGAGGAAAGCCCTTTATAACATCTGAAAGATCTGTGGTTAGAGCACATTCCTTAGCAGTGTGCAAGCGTCATGTGTATCCAAAGAATTTACTGATGCAAGCAGCTGTAAACTCTAATGGGAGGGAAGCCTGTGATGGAAGAACAACATATCTAGACGCACCTTCTACAACAGTAAAAGAGCCTGAGGGTTTTCTTGTATGCTCAGGACACACCTGTGCTGAAATGACAGAAGTGAGAAGTGCAATGGAGCAAGACATCCCTTAGCAGATAGCAATTAACAACAATAGCATGGTGAATTGTAGATTACTAATTTTGATTCACATATCAGGAGTATGTCAGATGTACTAAACCATGTTTTACAGTACTCAGCGTATGCTTTCCTACCATTTTCCATCTCCAGTGTGCTTACATCTAAATACAGGCACATTCTATTAAGCATGTGCAGCGTGGAAAGGAAGATAATTACACTCAGATCATCACTGTCTAAAGTAAGCACAGTAGTGATTCTATGCTGCACTTTGCAAGTCATCATCCCTCCTAATTGTTTATGGAAAGCTGCGCTCCATGCAACAAGGGCCAGATTAGTTGCCCCCTCCATCATGAAGTGGCAAATGCTGCCTTTTTGGTAGACAGATTATTAAGGCTCCATGATAGAGCTCAGAGCCATGGACTCTGTCAGAAAAATGGTGTGAACCATGATTGCTAGCAGGTGCCAGGCCCATTTTTTTCTGTGGATATATGCACACAATACACTTTGAAGTAATAGAAAGTGTAAAATGTGTTTTAGTAGAAGTATACAAATGAGAACAAACTTATAGAACTTGTTTCTGTAGTGTAAAATTGTACATAGGAAGATGCACAGAGAGGCATGTTCACACAGCATTTTCTTCACAACACACTCCCTACACTCCCACTCCACTACATGATTTCACAACTCTCCTCTAATAAGGGCAGTGCTGGGGCCTCTCAAGGCAGATAAGCATCCCACTAACTCGCCCACACCTCATAGAAATCCTTCTTTTATACATTTCTATTCCAATAATCCTGCACTACAAATCTTATAACACAGGACCGTATTCACACCTAAGAAGCTCAAGCTTCATAGGTGCGTATATTTAAGAATTTAGGGCCTGATTCAGAATTAAGAAGGTGCTTAAAATAAGAGAGGAAAGTTACTCCTGGGTTAAACCATGGTGATTGCAGGGGAGTCATATTTCATCTGTTGCAAACAGTATTTCTAGACTTGTACCACCATGTTTCATTACTGAACACAAATATATAGATACTTGCAAATGTTTTAGTGATTAGGTTGAATAAAGTGATACATCCTAATCCTAATTGGCTTTATGCCAGGGAAATCATCATGTATTAAAGGAACCTTTACTACCATTTACAAATGTGTACATTTACATCACATGATACATAATTTACATCATATGATAAACTTGTGGTGGTCTCTTTAGATGCAGCCAAATAGTTTGATTCAATTGAGTGGAATTATATATGGGCTGTACTGGAGCTGATAGGGTTTGGTGAATGGTTATACTTCTAATGTTTTCAAACTGGGTAGGGGTACTAGCCAGGGATGCCCGCTGTCATCCATTTTGTTCTCCTTGGAGATTGAACCTTTGGCCTGTTGCATAAGAAATACCCCAAGTATCCATGGGTTGGTCACATGTTCTTCCACTGAGAGGGTCTCCCCAGACTGATTCTCCTCCATTCTCCCCCCTTCAATGGGCTGATCAAATTAAATATTTAGTTGATCTTGGTACGCCCCTCTGGAAGAACAGGGCATTGATAGAATTGTGGGTGTTAGAGGGAGAGGCAATGTGGCGGAGGTAACAATGGTGGGACATTTCTTTGAAAATACTGCCTTAAGTCATTTGAGCAATTATCAGAGGAATTTTAAATTCCTCATAAATTCTATTTTGATTACTTGCAACTGTGCCATCCAAGTTGTTTACAATTTGGGCCCATAGAACAAATTCTGATAACACCATTGCAGATAAAAGTAATATTGCATACAATGGGGCAGAGAAAGCTTATGTCTTATTTATATACCTTCTTACTTGCGGGACCCATGCGGGAGGATCTCTTAGATGTAAGTGGGAGTCACATCTTGGACCAATAGAAGATGAGGGATGGAGTTATATATTGACAAGCGCATATAAATGTTCTATGTCCTTGTACTTTCAACAGATACAGCTGTATATCATGCACAGATATTATTTAGTTCCACAACTTCTTGCCAGGTTTAACCCTTCATCATCTGATAAAATAGACTTCCAATACCCATACCCTACCTTAAGTTTACGAGCAAACATAACATGTGGCCTATAATGTACACTGTATTACGAAGTCCAAGCTACTTGCAAGAGCAACTTGTGGAAATCTAGGTGCACCTGCACATATTAGATATATTGGGCCTGATCCAGAGCTACACTGGCCCGCTGGCTGTAAGTACGGCCAGCGTAGTTCTGGTGCACTCCCCCTGCCACTCCCCCTGTGTGAGCATAGTTACACACAGTTACGCCAGCTGAAGGCTACCCTAACTTCCGCCAGCGTAACTGTGTGCAATTACGCTCACACAGGAGTGTAAAGTCTCTAACCCAGCCCTCCCCTCCTAATTACCTTCCCTCCCCCCACCCAGCTTCCGTAACTACAGCGTAGTTATGGAGCTGCCCACTCCTTCGTCCGTAACTACAGCGTAGTTATGGACTCTAGATCCATGGATTACACCGGGCAAAATATGACCAGCGCATGTGCAGAACGGCATTTCTGCCGTTCTTACGCATATGGCCGTTGTAACTAGTGCGGCAGCCGTAGGTCTGGATCTGCCCCATGGTGTCTTTTGCCTTTGCAGTGTCTACTCAACCACCACCTTGGTTTCCAGGACATTGACAGAACTTGTGTGAGCTTTTTGGGTACACAGAAATGTTTGCTCCATCCCGCCAGCGTTGTAAAACACCTTTACACATGTATGTAGACAAAGGCTTCATAGTATGAATGTTTCTGAAAACACAGCTCAGGCTAGAAATAAATGTATGAAAGTTATGTGTGGTTTTCATTCCTATTGTTACATTCAGGCTCCACATATTACTGCATTATTCACATTAACTCTGTGCATAGTTCTGCAAGCTAGACCTGCTAACAAAGTAATACTATTACATCTTGAGGAAAACACTGCCTGCTATTGCTTATATATCAACAATACCGATCAGCTTTGAATTGTAATTTAGAATTGCTATAGCAAAGATGACCTCCCAGCTCTAATTCTGTTTGGACCTTCTCCTGCTCTTGAACATGATGTTATTGAGATGCAGATTTGCTGTTGCTCCTGATTCTGCATCAGCTCCTGTTGGTGTTAATGGGCCAGATCCAGACCTACGTTCCCTTTATGTTTCAATGCATGTCGTATTTATGCGTCCTTAAAAATGATGCACTCCCCTCGGTCATACGTATTTTTGGAGTTTTATGCTTACCAAACCCTACCTTAACTCTTCCAAGCGTAAGTGTCAGAAGTCTGGCACGCCCTTTTGTTCTATATTACGCTGGTGATCGTATGCTCGTAAGTCTCGTAAGTACGTTCAGAGTTACGGGTCATAACATCAGCTGTGCGCATGCGCAGAACATGTAAAAGTGCAGTTTTACGACTACGGCGAGCGTAAATACGTTAGCGGTCATAGCTCTGGATCTAGCCCAATGTGCTTACTATGTTAAATACTGACTGCAGGTTGATTATATGAAAGTCATCTAGACCCTCCTACCTCTACTACTTCCCCTAACAATCATTACCCCAAGGAAATCTGTGTTAAGACAGAACATGCAGAGAAAAACATGTTCACTATTGAAGGCTTGACAGGTTGAATAAACTGTGCAGAACAGATTAGAGCTGGAGCTGTTCTGCACATGGATACCCTGTAGCACCTTGTTAAGACCTCCCCTTCTATCTCAAAAAACAACAGCCAGTGTTCTCACGCAAACCACAATTTAAGTCCTGGCCAACCTGTGGTTTTCCAGGTGCTGTGAAACTATGAGTCCCATACGTACATAGCTAATACCTGACAAAGCATGCTGGATGTTGTAGTTTCTCAACATCTGGACAGCCATAGGTTGGACAGGCCTGCACTATTATATGTACCTAAAGTGTCCAAAGCAGACACAGAATGCATTTTTGTGCTGTTGGTCCTTGCTGCAGTTATTGTGCTGAAAAGTTTGTTTAACTATGCACTGTACAGCAGTGGTGTGCTGTGTTTTTTAGAGCACTCCATGTAATGGGTGGTATCGCATAAGCCTAGAATGTGAACAGACCCAGGCCCAGGGCCTGATTATCCACAAGGCAACCTAGGCACCAGAGGGGCCCAGGATCTTACACTGTTAAGCACCCTTGCAGCCTAAAGGACATGAAGGATCCCTTGGGGGGCCCCAAACCAGCATAGGGCCCCATGAGTTTTAAATCCATCCCATCCTGCCCAAGCCCACCCCCAGCCCCAGCCCAGAGGTTCTTACCTGATCCTGAACAACTGCAATGAAGAAGACGCGTTGTCCTCCCTCGGTTCCAGGTGCAATGCTCTACTAATCTGTAAAAGACAACAGCATTAATGAAGGTTCAACACCAGATGATGACCTGTGGGAGAGAATGGGGAAAGTTATTACACTGGTAAGGTATTCGCCAATACCTGGTGAAATGAGCGTCACATCTCACATGCCTTCCAGTTCCGTCTCCATACCCGTTGAAGGAGGGGAGAAAACACTACGCAGACACAGGAATTAGTACTCACCTCTGGCTCTTGTCAACTTGCTAGATGATCCTACCTGCAGCTGTCGCACCTACAAGACCACTTACCTCCAGAGTGTCGCAACCTATTCTCCGTCACATGCCCTCCTGTCACTACCCTAGCCATGGCCTAGTGTCCTCTTACACTACTGGGGCCTAGCGCTCCCTCTGGCTGCTGCTGGGCCTGGTGCTCACCTATCTCAGGGTCTTAGGTCTCTCAACCTGTCTAATGTCTAGTACCCTTTAACAGTGCAGAGACCCCCCTTTCTATAAGGCCTAATGCCCTGTACTAGAGAGGCTCACTCCCTACACCCATGGAGCCAGATCCCTGGTAATCCAGTAGGGTTGTGGGGCCTCAGTCCAAGTCTGGACTGATGTGGTGGTGAAGCATGCTCATTGCCCGGGGAAGGTTTTGGCTGGTCGGGGGGGGGGGGGGATTATCTGGGGAAACAAGACCCCTTTCCAAATGCAGGCTTGCTACCAGGGCGTGTCACCCACCACTGGTAGGCAGAGCTAGGGTGTTCTCAGGGCCTGTTCTTTGCCCAGGGCAGGGGAATATGGAGGTCAGCACCCAGTCACTATAAGGGCTTCTCCTTGCTCCTGGGAGCGCAGCTCCTCCTTCTGTCTTCCTCTTCCTCTTCCGGCTGGGTCGATGTGATGCAGCAAGCTATGATTGGCTCGCTGCAGTGTGAGTTTCCAAGATGACCTGATTGGCTAACGGCCGCGCCATGTGACTGTTCACATGGCCGTCAGTGGTTATGATGAAAAAGAATTACTTTGCTCTAAATTTGCTGTTCCAACAATCACTATTCCACAATCATACAGCTGACACCAAAATGTAATATTGTATGTGTAGCACTAACATTGTTGGAGTCAAATTATGAAATTGAACACATACTTCATAAGAAAATGTCATCTGTTTTATTTTACTATATGATTTGCATATGCTAGCCTCCAATCAGGGCCAGATTAACAAAGGGGCGGATGGGACTGCAGTCCCAGGCCTACATCTGAAAATAGGCCAATCAAAAAATCCAATTAATATGATGACCAGTTATCCAGCTGACTGCATGGCTTCCAACTGCTGTACTCTGCCTGTGTTTTGCCATGCACCTCGTTCGCTGCTCTCCTACTGAGCAGATCTTTGGTGTCATTAATATGTAAAATGGCCAACTTTGGAGCTGCTGTGGATGCTCTGTTGCAGCAGCTCCTCCCATCTGCTATTGTGGAGCGCAAATGTGCCTGTGAGCCTTCAGGGAGCCACACTAACACATGGCTGGTCATAAAACTCGCCCTTTCAGCCCCAGGCCCATGCAAGCCTTAATCCAGCCCTGCCTCCAATGCTAAATTAATTCTGGGTATTGTCCCTTATACTTATAGAGAATGCTTTGATAAATAGGAATTAAAATGGTAATATTACAAACCTGTTAGTTGAGTAGAGGATAACTGTATTATCTATAGAGAAATATTTTGATGTGTGGTAAGTCAAAAAATATACATTATGTGCGCAATGTATGTGAAATCATTGCATGGAATGTACTGTATATGTGTAAATACTCAGAGAAATATAACAAGTAATTAGGAATTTATAATATGAATCCTAATTGTTTATCATACACACCCTCAAAACCATAGACAGTTCCAGCACAAGTTATATGTCGTAAACAGGAGTTTTTGCTTATTATAATTACAATAATTAAAACATGGTATGAAAACAATAGAAGTATGTACAATGGAGTGTCCTAATATCAAAATTAAATGTTTGACTGATACAAAAAAACAAAGCACGTGGTAATTTGGCCTCCATGTCATATAAATGTCCTATTTTCTATATACCTTTTTTCTTATTATTTTAACTAACTGCCATATTATGGAACTATATAGCAACATAGCACCCCATCTCAATAGTATCACCAAGACCATGAAGGGGGGAAAGGGGTGTATGGTCTACAGATGAGGGGAGTAGTGCCTAATACTAGCCATGTCCCCAGCTACCACTGTAGATTTGATGGAATTTGCATTAGGTTTATAACAAGGGTGTCAGGGATTGAAACCAGGACACTTACACCTGGCTTTTAGCAGCTCTACTGACTGAGCAGTTCTGAGTGCTGGACAGAATCTGGCCTTTACCTTGTGTGCAATTCCTGCTCACCTGCTCTACCTATCTTCCAACATGATCTTGTGCCACCCCAGACTATCTATATAAACTTTCCTGTTTCTGTCTTCCCTGCCACATTATTGTGCCATTGGCAGTAATCTAGTGTATTTTCTATTGCTTGTGGAATGCTACTGGTGTAGCGACCTTGGCAACTATAGCAGCAACATAGTAATGTATGCAGAGCTCTCATGACTTTATTACTGTTGTGTGCTTGAGTTACATAGATGAGGAAACGCAGGCCAAGTGGAGGTACTGGGTTCAAAAATTGGCTAGCAACCACACACTCTACAATATTGGGATCTTGAGGCTAATATATTTTAAGCATGCTTAAAGATTAAATAATCCTACTGGAACATTCTGGTATTGGGAATATTCATCCTGACCACTCACTACAAGATTCAGTAATTGTATAATTAGCTTGATAATCGCTGTAGTGTGCCTTTGCTTCCTGGTTTTGTTGTTGGACATCTGTGTACCAAACCCAGCTATCTCTGACCATTCTAAGATCCAGCATATTACAACTCCTGTTTTACTATCTCCACTCTGCCACTGGGCTCTGATCCCAACTCTCTTACAAGCGATTAGAGTTATATAAGTTACGAAACTGTGCTTATAATAGTGGGATAGTTATAATTTTTTACAGCACATACCTGCTAATTGTTAGTCCATTTTCATTAAATGTTTAAGACTTTTAGCCACTTTGTGTCAGGTTTTGTAATAAAAGTGCCAAGACTTTTATTTCCCTTCCTGTTTCTCATGTCAAGCTCTGTTAGACTATGATAAGAATTACAATCCAAAGAGATTGCAAGATTTGGGAGGAAACACTTACTTTAATAAATCCTACAAAAGAGAGGGCACTTTAACTGTGAAATGTACAGACTCTTTAACCTGCTGGTAGCCTGAGGAACAGTGGATACATATGTTTATTAGGTCTAAATCAACATTCATTGTATGCTAACAGTATACTACAACAGAACAGGATTATGCAACAATACAATGGTAGTTAACTCAAAATTTGTTGTTTTTTTTTAACAATGTGCCATGAGTTAGAATGTTTATTGTTTTATTTTCACTTGGTCCATTGATAAACAGTACTCATTTGATTACCTCATGAAAACTAACCTGGCCTTTTGAACACACAATTCAGGGGGTATGAATTTCCTATGTCCCTGCTCCAAAATAACAACCTGTAAAGGGTCTATTGGTCACTAGTTCTTGTCTGTAAGGGTTATTGCTGTAATAACCGCATTGCGGTTGCAGTCCCTGCATAGAATGAGGGATTTATGAAAGTTTCTTTTCGGGTGTCCCTATTTCGAATACCCCTCCATTTTATTTAAAAAAAATTCAGAATGGGTGAGTATACCGATCGGCATACTCACCTATTCCGTTTTAGAAATGCCGCCGCCACCACAGGACCCGGACCACGGGAAAGGTGAGTAACCTCTTCAGGGTTAGCGTCAGGCGGTAGGGAAGGGAGGGTTAGGGTCAGGCTGCGGGAGAGGGAGGGTTAGGTCAGGCTGCAGGAGATGGAAGGGAGGGTTAGGGTAATGGAAGGGGAGGGTTAGGGTTAGAATTAGGGGAAGGGTTGGGGTAGTTTTTAGGGTTACCTTTCGGAGCACCGTGTTCGTTATGCCTCATCGAGCAATCGAAATCCCAGTTCCAAACTTGCTGGGAGAAAACAGCCCTATCAAAATAGGCCCGTTCTTTCCGGGGACCCACACCCTATGTATTGGGCAGCAGTGTCTGCATAGTTGCCGACTCTTCTGGAATGTCTGGGAGACTCACGAAATTCACAAATTGCTCATAGAAATCAAATATCCCGATCTGGGCTTGAGGCAGTGGTTTAATGCAAATCAAGCCCCAATAGTTACCAAGGATGGGCAGCTCCAGGCCCTTTCAGAATTTCATTGAGGCATGAGGAAACACGGTAGCTCAGTGAGTAGCACTTGTGTCTCACAGTGCTGAGGTCATGAGTTCAATTAGGCCTTATCTGTGGAGTTTGTATGTTCTCCCTGCATCTGCATGGGTTTCCTAAGGGTTTTCTGGTTTCCTGCCACACTCCAAAAACAAGCAGTGTATTCACTTCACTAGCCAGTCCCTCCGCACAAACGGACTTTGGATAGCCATAAACTACTTTAAGTTTTGACACTCGTGGGAATGTAAAATGGCACCAGATCGGAAGTCTGGTATGTAGGTTAAACCTCTACTCTACATTTTAATAACAAATTAATTATAAGTATAACATTGCTCTGGATAGACTGGATAGCACTGAATGTGTTCCAACTGAGTAGCAAGTATATGTGTGCATGAGCAGAATGCAAAAGCTGATGAACTGCAATTTAATCACACAGGAATGAGGGGAAAACCATGAGTTAGGTTATTTAGCTATTACCTACCTAATATTGTATATGATAAAGTATAGAAAAGTTAGATATTGTTAGACATATATAGCTGTCAAATTAATAAAACCGTCAGAAAAAAACAATACATAAATAAAATGTAGCAGACTTCCTTATTACTGAACACAAAAAGAAAATCATAAAAAAATCCCCAAAATCTGGCCTGAAAATAAATAAAAACAACCTTACCTGTTCTGATGGGGATCCCGGTCCAGCTCTGAGCTGATGGAATCGTAGGGCTATTTCCGCATGCTGCGGACTCGTGTGCGGGGAGTATTTAAATAAGAAATGAGCTTTTCTCATTTAAATATCCTGGCACACCCCCCTTCGCAGTCGGAATCGGATGCTGGCAGATACCATAAACTCCGCCAGCAATCCGACTTCCTTTCGCATGTAGCGCATGCGCACATCTCTAAAAAAGCATTGCATCCGTGTGAAATTTACACGGATGCGATACTCTGAATCAGGTCCCAGAACCCTATCCTATGCGGACTGATGTTTAATTGGTGGTACCAGCCCCTTAATTTGCATGCCTATCCCTGAATGGCGGGGATACGGAATGCATAAATAAAAGGTCGGCCCCTTCATCGTAATTTCTAACATACGGAACTGTCCCCTTGTGCCTTGGAGAACTGTCCCGGCAGTCCCCTGATGGCGGCCCTGCTAGTGGGTATGCAAATACTTACACACCCTTCTGTAAAGTGGTGAACACATTTCATTTTTGGATATTCCTGCACCGGAAGGTTAAATCATTTGTTCTTTTGGACACTTATCATTGTGGTTTGCTATATCACAGGACATTTATATCATTCATTGGAATATGCTGATTATTCCCAGCAGTCTGACTGATAATTGATTTGTCACCTTTGCACATTGGTACCAGTTGGTATCTTTATTTATGTATTTATTCATACATACACTGGTCTACGTATTTATTATATTTATACTGCTCTAGTAAGGACGTTTTGGCACATCCCTTTATTACACTCATCCGTTGGTATCACCAGAAGTGGGAATTTTTCTTCAGCTTTTGTTCTTCTTGTCACTTATTACTCTACTCCTAAGCCAATTTAGAGTTCCATGTTAATAGTCTGTCTGGAAAGCACAGGCACTCTTTAACATTAGTCACATGCACATTGTACAGGTGTAACTAGAAAAGTCGAAAGTTAGTTACTCTCCTTCAAAGTTTCTCAGATAATTAATAAGCAATGTCTGCTGTTTTATGTATGTACTGTGTATATCATATGTTAGAAAGGAGTATATATTTTTTAATAGTTTAACATTACAATACTTTGCCATATGATTTTCAATTCTTCTAACAATGGTTCTACGCTTAATCAGTGAATTTTGAACATCATATAATAATGTAATAATTTACTGAGCTACTGAAATAATATATTTCTCATCACCATCAGATATAAATATTTCTTTAAAAAAAAAAAAAGTAGACTTATGTTGTTTAGTTTTTATGTGCTGCAGGCAAAACCTTATATCCATATATCCTAATGTAATTTTTTTTTGCAACATGCCTTTTGCAGAGATTTGTTCTTTCATAATAGTAAGAACTAGAAAAAATGACCAGCGTTTGCATTATACTGAGGGTGATATCACAAACTGTATATTTATTATCAGGATTTATGTATATGCCCCTTCTTGTATAGCACAAACTTATTCTGAACAATTGAAAAATGATGTTAAAACTATATTAAGCAATGTGCATTTTCCTTTTAATGGAAAAAATCTTAGCAATGACTAACAAATTTCACAATAAATGCTAAAAAAAACATAATGACACATGATATGGTGAGAAACAGAAAGTGACACAAATTGTAACTAGAAATAAAACAAAAAAGTTTTTAATTGTTAACTAACACTATCTCTACCTAATAACTCAAGAGCAGGTAACTGAGAAACAAGCTGTTAGGAGTAATAGTGAATAGAAATATTGATTTTGTGGATTAGGGGTATCCTAGAGATTTAGAGAACACAGAGCGAGCACTGAAGTGAACAGGAGAGCAGCAAGAGAGAAAATGAGGCCGTATGAGGGAAAAGCGCTGCTCTTATATAGGGGAGTTATTTTTATCCTCGGCTTGCACACTATTTGTAAGATTTCCTCTCTCAGACATTCAGGAAGGCCTCATTGGCCCCAATTCCTGTGAACAAGCGAAATCTTGGCTCAGTTTAAGACATTGGATGAATAAAAGAAAACACACAGCAGAAAAGTGCAAATTTACATGCTTGACGACTGTACAAAAAGGAAACGTAAAAAAAAACACTGTTCAATCAGATTCAACATCTGGCTTGAGGCCATACGACTGGACAGAGTTTGAGACTGAAATCTAGTAATGAATGTAAAGCTTTAGTTGGTCAAAAAAAACAACATTATTTTGGCTCCATTGCTGGTTCAGTTAAATTGCTGGGTAGATAATTACACTAAGAATTGTATTAAACACTCATACTAATGGTTTTACACAGTCACATTCAAGGCATTACCATTTTGGAGAAATTTTGCACTTATATAGACTTTTCTTTATATATTTTTCAAATACAAAACATTACTTGATATATTTATGAACATAATATAGGCTTTATTAATTAAAGGGAGAGAGAATGAAATACAAAGAAAATTACTGTTACTAGAGACATTGGGCCAGATCCAGACCTACGTTCGGATTATATTTCTACGCGTAGCGTATTTACGCTTTCGTAATTACTATGCGCTCCTCTAGGCACTCCCCTCTATCTTAACTTTTCCAAGCGGAACTGTGGTCGGCCATAATGGCTGCACGTACTTACGCGACTAAGCACGTCCATACTGTACGTTTTAAATGCCTCACCCCGCCTTCGAAGCGTAATTACGGGTATCGTATGGCTAGCATGCCTCTTCGTTCGTAGTTACGCTGATGCGCCTAGGCTCGTAAGTACATTTAGAGTAACATCTGCCACGCGCATGCGCAGAACATGCAAAACTGCGTTTTTAGGACTCCGGCTAGCGGTCGTAGCTCTGGATCTGGCCCATTGATTCACAGTTAGTGGGTCTTGAGAATTTAGCAAGTGGTAAAGAACTTTTAATTCTTACCTTTCTTGGGGATCTAGAATAATAAGGCTATAAAACTGGCTGCTCACTATAGATAATAGGGAAACTAAACCTGTTTTTTCAGTAGTATATTATAGAGACAGAGGTATTGGAATGCAGTCAAAATGGTCCAACTTTGTACTGACCGCATAATTGTATTATTACTAATCCTGAACGATCCAACTGCTGCTGCCCTGATTTTAACAGGACATAACCTTAATTATGGGGCATTGTATGCACTATGGGCCTGATCCAGAGCAACGCTCGCAAGCGAGCGTACGACGAGCGTATGCGAATTTTCGGCAAAAAATTTGCAATGCGCATGCCCAGTATGACAGCTTCCGGTCGCCCGAGCGTCATGAGCGAATAGCGGGCGTATCGTTAGCGTATTTTTCGCTCGCTGGGCGTATTTTTTTTACGATGGTCGGCTGGGCGCCCGTTTTACTACAGGGAGGCGGGGATAGCCATTTAAATTGTACAGTATGGGCGTGCTAAGCGTATTTTCTCAGCGTATTTTCTGCGAATTTTCGTACGGCCGATGGTCGTACCCAGTGTAGGGTATAGCCGCCGTAAGCAGGGACTTTACTATGGGAGTGCTAGGGGCGTGTAGGTTGATACGCCCGAGCGTACGTTCGCATTCGCCCGTCGTGCGAATTTTCGTAGCGCTGGATCAGGCCCTATGTGTCCCCAGCTATCAGAGCTTTATGTCAGTCATCAGGGACATTGCAAAGTGTTTAGCCAGCATTAAACTTCAATCCACTGTACTATTCTTCCCCTGCAATCACTGCAACAGGATGCTTCTGCTGGAGAATTCTGTGGTTCTGATCTCACAAGTGCTAAAAATCTAACTAATATTAATGTAATTTCTTGTACATTCTCAGACATAAAGTATTCCTTAAATTATTTTAGATATTTTCAATAATAATTGTAATAAAAAAAATATCTTTATATGTATTCTGTTATTTTTTTTTCTGCTAGCTGTGGTAGTGCACATGTAAATTTAGGTAAAATTTTGTCTATTTACAGTTCTTTAAGGAACAAATAGTTTCCACCAGTAACAACACACATATCCTTTGCTTTTCCAAACTGATACATGCTTGGTTTAATAATTGTATACCTTTTATAATAAATTGTTATTATAATAATATTTATATAAGCTCTGTCCAGGGTAAACTGATACTTTCTAAATATTATACACATTGATCCCTGTTTGCTTACATATTGATTTTTCCTCTTATGTTTGGGCCATCTTACCTTTGACAAAACCCGGCACTAATAATTGGAGGTTTAAGATCAATTTAGATGCAAACTTATATGTGGCTTTGAATCTCTATGCATGTGTACCATTTTACAGATGGACACCAAACAGTCAAGTACAAGGTATATACAGTCTATTCTCTAACTCTTCAACTGTGCAATGTTAGTTTACTGTATGTTTTTTAAAAACATTTTTTTTTGTTTTTTCCATGTATTTTGTCTTAAATGGCAAAATGAACTGAAAAAAAAATATATTCATATATTTTAAAAACCGATTAAAAAAATTTAGATAAAAATGCATTTTGGGGTTTATATTTTTTTTTATTTATTTTTTTTATAAACCAACACGATTCCTGTAAGTCACCTATGCTGTCACCACAAAGCAAATACAACATTTCCATAACTTTAGCCAGGTGTTTGCAAGTTTAAATACTATTCCAATGGTCACATATAGCTGTGGATTTGTGATTGTCAGCAACTTCCTGGACGTAGACATGCCCTGTGACTGGTGCAAATGTTTGGCTGTAAACCCTGTATACTTTAGTCAACCTCTACTTTAGTCAACTTCTTTGCTTCCCTGATGACGCTACAACAACAGGCAGTGAGTTGTGTTTGGGTGGAAGCTACGCTATCTGGAGTATGTTTCAGTATCTTGTGATAAGGGAGGCCCTGATTTCAATTGCTTTAACTTTACACTGCTGGTTATGTCTGACCTAATGCCAGATTTCCTCATGTATCTGTTGACCAGAGAGGTTAATGAGAAAATGTAAGAGACAATTGTTCAGACCACAGGGAGGTGCCTAAAAAATACCCCAGTATGTTCATGTAAGTTAACAAAATTAATTAGGTTTGGTCAGTCAAACACATTCCATGATCCTCCTTGTGATTGGTCCATCTGGTTGTTTGAATTAAAGATCAAATCCAATAAATAAAAAATATGAATATGTAATATAGAGAATAAAAATAAATATATAAATACATTCGTGGTCATTTTTCATGGAGAACTGTAGCTGGAGCAGGCTGTACAACAACAGGCCAATGCACAGGGAAGGACTTTCCTGCAGATCAGCCCTCTATGTATCATAGCTGCAGGTCCGTGACTCTCTGTCCCATGTGACGTCATGAGTTACGCCACATAGGGGAGTGCTGCAGCAACTGTCACAGACCACAAAACTGTTGGTGGCAGCCTTGGCTGTCAGTACCTCTCCTTATCTCCCTTCACCCCTTATCCCAGTTGTCCATTTCCTCTTATCTCCTTCTGTGCTCTTTTAGTCTACCCTTTCCCTTAAACGTTAAGCTTTCTTGCGAAGGCCCTGTAACTGTGTTATTGTCTCCAACCCCACTGCCCCTGGCTGCCGTCATAAATGCCACTCAGCACACATCTCTTCCAAACCCCACTCTACCTGGTGTCCCCTTTGTTGCTACCTTTCCCCTCTGCATCTCTTCCTTGTGCTGTGTTCCTCTACCCATTCTTCTCTTACATTTTCATGTTTGTTTATATTTTAACCATGTTAGTTATTAAGCCCTGAATGTCTCTACTGTACATTGTATGTATGCTTTTCTGTACAGTGCTGCAGATACCTTGTGGTGCCCTATAAATAAATGTTGTTATTATTATTAATATTATTAATACTAATAATAATAACAATTTCATAGCCTTATAATACACATTCACAGTTTACAACCTGCCTCTCCATTAATCAATTATTTTTCCTAAAATACAAATCAGTTTTACCACATGAATATTTTCACTGGTCTCCCTCCAGGTCTACTTCTGAAGGCAAGTGTCCTAATCTGCGCTCTCTCAACTGAGGTGCTTGTGCTGAACAGATTAGATGATGTGGTGACTTGAAGCAAATAACTCTTTCCGGTGATTCCTTGTCGTTGACGCTCCATCACTCCTCCAATGGTCAAGGATTGGTTTGATCGTATTAATTTCTATGCTGATATGGACAATATCCTCTCTTCCACAACTGACAAATATACCACATATGTGGCCATGTGGTTCCCCTGGCTCGAGTTTAAAACTACTCCTGCTTACCTCCAGTATTTACTCCCCCGCCATCCCGGTGTAGGTAATCTCTTGACTTCTACTTGAGCCCCAGGCTGATAGAGGCACTAGGTTGTTCCCCTGCATATTGATACTTGTGGTATTATATGAACCAACTTGATGGATTGTGCTTACATGGAGAATGTCCCCCTTCCCGTTCTTCCTCCCCCCCACCTATCCTAACTGTGTCTATTTCCTTTTCTTATTACCCCATTCTTTATCTGTTTCTGTCATTCTCTTTCTTGTTTATCTTGATAATAAGTTGAACGTCAAGCTTACCTGCTGCTTCATGTTGACTAATTGTAGAATTAAACCTGACTATGTTATGTTATTGGCTGCAGACAGCAGCAATATCGATGCCAATTCTACTAATACTGTTTTATGCTATTTGTATGATGTGTATTGTGAAAACCTAAATAAAGAATATACAAAAAAAAAAATAACTCTTTCCTCAAAATACATCAGCCATAGGAGCATTTCAAAATTCCCTCTCAGTGTACCATAGCAGGCCTGTCTGCTACATTTTTACTTGTCTGTATTAAATAACATTTAATATGGAACAAAATAACCTTCTCAGCGCCTAACTGGTTGCCCCATAAAACAGTGCACTGTTCTCGATGTATGCTGTTGCAGAAAATAGACCATTTGTGTGAAGTTTCTTTTTTTAGCTTCTATATTTTTAGGTTGGGGGAGATCCTTCACAAGGAAACAGTAGAGCCTGTATATTAAATGTGTAGTTGCGTGTATGAAGTGACAATGCTTTTCCTCTCACACCTTCCCATTGCTCATGCTCAGCCAGGAGAACCAGGAGTCCTTTGGCAGTGAACTTTGACTTACAAAGTTTAGATGGAAAAATCTCATCATGACAGAGAAACAGCAGAAAATAGAGAATATTTGTGAAAACTTGTGCAAAGGAAAACATTTTCTAGTAGCCACAGACTTGGCTGAGCCAAAGTTTGAGAGTAAGGGCAAGTGTAAAAGTGAAAAAACCATTCTGCAATGTGAAGGGTGCTAAAGATTTTTTATTCTTTCAAGCAGAAAAATAGCTTTATTTTGATCTACAATTTAATTTAATCTAATTTGCATTTCCTTGCAGTTGAACTTCATTTTGTTCGGGTTTAACTATTAACCCTCCCCTTAACCCTCTCAAAGGACCTGCTTCAGGCTGTGCTGACACCTATTATTTGGGTGTAAGCGTGGCATGTATTCTTACGGAACAGGGTATTCTACTACATGAGTAAGTGGGCAGTTTCTTGCTCTTAATGAAGCCTTAATTGATGTGTTCCGTAAGCAATATAGACATGATTTACAATCAATTCCTATGGTTAGCTGCAGTTTCAGCACTATCTTGCCACGGATTATAAACCACTTCATGCACAGAAGATGCTCCACTGGTTTTTTTTTCAGTTTCACAGTTTTTGTTTGTATCGTTTAAGGAACATGTCCATTAAGGCTACATAATTTCACTGCTTTTTGGAGTTTGAGTGGTGAAGTTTCAAAGATCCCTAATGTTGTAGTAACGCTCTGTCGAAACCAAATCAAAACATTGAATAATGTTGAAATATTATCTCAAGACAATATTAATCAATGGTGGTGGAAAGAACAAAGAACCTCTAAGAGTGGGAAAATATGAACACACTCGCACGCACTCGTTTGCACACAATTGCGCATTAATAAACCAGTTACCAAATATATTTTCATGTAGGAGTCATGTATAATTAAGTAAATAAAATGTGTTTTATCATTTAAATCATTAAAGCTTTATTTTATTCGCAGGAGGATTCAATCAGCTAAATTCCACCGATCACTGTGGGAATGTTATAATGTTGTCTGTTTAGACTAGTGTAGCATTTAATGTTGTATTAGCAATGTTGTATTTTGTTAAAAGATCGCATATAGCGTACGGAAGTTCAGTGGCATAGGAACGAAAATTTTCATGGGGGGGGCTAAAGGCCAAGGACTACTATGGGGCCTGGAGCCCCCTTTTCTCGTGTTTTGCATGTCATTTTTGACAGTTGTGACAGTGACTGCAAATATGCAAAGACTCCTATGTTAATTTTTGTCAGTGTTTCTGGGGTTGGCCAACCTCAGCTTAATTGTTTATTTTACTATAAAAATGTATTTATACATTATAATATGTGCTATAAATTTAAATTGCTATATCTCATGTTTGTTACTGGACGCACCGCATAAAATTCAGGGTAAAAGTAAAGTGAATAGTTTTTCATCAATACAAATTGTTTATTTAAAGTTTATGAACACTTAGCATTTGTTTAATAAACCCATTAATCAATCAATCAATCAATCAATCAATCTGTATACTAATACTAAGGCTATATTAAAGAACATTTAGTAGTGTAGTTATAACAATCTATATTTTAAAAAAGTTCAGAAAGTAGCATGAAGGATCTACTGCTACACTGGGGAGGAGGGGGGCATTACATGAACCTGCTCTGTGAGCCATGACTCCTAGGACACTTAAGGCAATCATTGTCTACCCTACGATCTGGGAACAATGAGACTGCTGCTAACGTCACGGCCACATTTATTCGCTCTTTCTGTTGCATTGTCGTTCTACTTATAAGACCAGTCAATGGGAGGTATCGGTTCCAAGTCTCCTGTATCTGCTTATTTTTACTGCAAATTGTGATAGCAAAATGAGTGGGGATTCTAAGAAAGAAAGAAAAAAAAGCGTTTGCAATAAGAAAATGTACAGAACCTTTGTGCAGAAATTCATGGGGGGCAAAACACAGTCTTTGCCTCCCCAATAAAAATCATGGGGGGGGGCAACTGCCCCCCTGATTCCTACACCCCTGCACAAGTTATAGACATAGATAATATGTAATATTAAATGTGCAGAGTTAGTTAGTTTGTTTGACCCTGCTAGTTAGGCTGGGCCCACCTGTACATTATGCTGATTGACCTCCGGACGTGAGACTAAAGAACTACTAGGATCCCTTGAAGCACAAGGAATTCGAGATGACCATGAGGATTTACCTATCAAGAGGACAGAAGACCTTCCTTTTACTTTGGTTGTTAAAAGCACAATGCCAGGCTCTGAAGGCCATAGTCTTTTGTATTGTAGTACGTGCTAGTACTGGTCTGTGCTGCTGTTGGTAGATTAGTAATAATCAGAATAAATCTTTTGTGGCTTGGACAGCATGTGCAATTGGATTGCGATTATTTCAGGTATGGCGGTTCCTGCATTGCGCACAAATGCCACTATTATATTGAAGAATATAAAAAAAATATAGAAACAAATCACAGTTTTATATATATATATATATATATACACACACTGCATATACTGTGTATAACTTTATTTATATATAAAGCTGCATGCTGTCACTGTTGTAAAACACACACCAATTTGTAAATGCATTATATAAAAAGTAAAAAATAAATAAAAATGGCGGAAGCCAGCACAGTGGAACCCCGTGCAGCACTTACCCCGCTTACTGATTTATGCTGGCCCTGATTGTGACTGACTTGTTTTTTTTTGTTGTTGTTGTTTTTTATGTTTGCTGCCTTTAGTGACCTTTTCCTAGACTTTGATCACAGCTATTTTCCACCCATCCAGAGCTATCTCTGGAGATTTATTAACTTTGTTAGTGTCTTCCCTGAAAGCTGCTTGATCTTTGAGCACCACTTTTGTCACCTGCCCTTACCTTGGTCCGGAAACTTACTCTACCATCTTAGGATGGTTCTTCCGCCCATCCCAGATTATGTAGTTTTATTCTAGGTTCTTGTGTTTTTGACATCAGTAAAAAAATTAAATATACAAATAAATTTCAGAAAGCCACATTCCTTTGATTAACAATTAATGCCACTTATGAATGGGGGCTAAAGAAAGCATTGAACATTATTACTCATTCAGCTGTATAAAGAGATGAGCAGTTCAGATCTTAATGAATCATACAAAACCAAATATTGAAGTACAAGCCACAGTTTAAGTTGGCTTACCACATCATATCTGAAACATTGGGCCTGATCCAGAGCTACGATGTTACACTGAGCGCTGACGAGCGTATGCGAAAATTCGGCCAAAAATTCGCAATGCGCATGCCCAGTATGACAGCTTCCGGTCGCCCGAGCGT
>WWET01000121.1:559656-570886 GCA_011038615.1 Limnodynastes dumerilii | reverse complement strand
CATTGGTATATTTTAAAATAAATATTAATTTGATTAATAATCTCTCTTATAGAGATGAATAGTTAAATTAATCATTTAAACAAAAAGAAAGTTCTTTGTAGACATTTATAGCAGTGAAAAGAAAATTACTTGCAGCTTTTTCTGAGATCTCTCCGGGGATCTGGGTGTCTAGTCCCAAAAATAAAGATCTCTCCGCACCTAACTCACTCTTAGGTATGAATACAGGGTTAGGACATCACAAGACACTAGGCAAAATATTATGTATATACAATACTGTGCAAAAGTTTTAGGCAGGTGTGAAAAAAATGCTGCTAATTAAGAATGCTTTCAAAAATAGAAGTCTTCATAGTTTATTTTATAAATTAACAAAATGCAAAATGAATGAACAGAAGAGAAATCTAAATCAAATCAATATCTGGTGTGACCACCCTTTGCCTTTAAACCTGCATCAGTTACGCTTGCACACAGTTTTTGAAGGAACTCGGCAGGGAGGTCGTTCCAAACATCTGGGAGAACTGAAAAGATGTGTACAAAATAGTACAAGGGCACTGTGTGCAGTAACCCACCTCTAGGTCCAGTATATACTGCAGCAGCTCGCTATAGGGGTGAGATAAGCCCCTCTCAAAAGAAATAATTAGAAAGAAATAGAGAGCGCTTCAGTCATTCACCGCTCATTAGGATCTATTCCAGCTACCATTGTAGCACAGTCTCTCTCTGCCTCTACTACAGTTAACTTTTGTTGGTGACTGACACACCATACTATTATCTCCACAAGTTGCTCTATTCATGTCTGCACTTGCAGCTATAACATTGGACTTTTCTAATTAACAAGTTGCACTTTATTTCAGACTGTTGCTACCATTATTGGCATTGCCTATGAGCCCATTATTACAGGGATGCCCGTGAACTTCATGTAAAACCATTTGCTCTTAACATTGATACTAATAATTACTGTTGATATAATTGTTTATGCTTGTACATTGGTGGAATTAGTGCAAACTCCCCCACTACTGTGCACATATTTTTAAATGTTCTAGATTCTGGCTGCTAATCAGTGTTTACAATTTGTGATCTACAGCTACTTCCTATTGTATCAATAGTGTTTCAGAGCTCTCTGCAGTATCCAGTATTTCTATTTTTAATGATCTCTTTTTATTCAATAATAATAAAATATTTTGTCTGTATATTAATATACTTGAAGCGCTCTCTATTTCTTTCTAATCTTGGAGAACTAACGACAGGTCCTCTGTGGATGTAGACTTGCTCAAATCATGCATTTTTCTGCACTCCAGTGCCTAGGTTTTTGTGCATAGTTGAGTCACTTGACCTTGTTTCCACGTCAAGGTATGGCTTTTAGGCCGCAATTCTTCTATTCAGACCACTTCTGGACAGTCTCTGATCAGTAGGTGGGTGTATCTGTGTGCCACTGGTTTCTGCCGGTTCTAAGCTGATGGCTCAGCATCTGTAAATGTTCTCTTTAAATTTTCAACTTTTAAAATATGCTTGAAACATTATCCCACTTCTGACACCACTTATGTTCCCAGTGGAACTTAAGGTACGGTAAATTCACACATTTAAAGGACACCATACACCACAATTCTTAATCAACTATAGTATTTTATAAAGAATTAAGCAATGTACATAAATAATAGCTTCGGCTGGTAGCTATTGCTTGATAACGATCAACAGGTTTTCCAGAGGCCCCTGTCGCGATTGTTGTCGAGCTGGAAAAAAGGTCAGCGGGCACTTCTGCAGTCAGTCAGGTCAGTTACGTACAAAGCCCGGGTCACTCCTGCACTCATTCAGTTTGGTCCCGTACAAAGCCAGCGTGCTGACCTCGTGCCAAATCTTTTATATCCCAACAACAACAGAGCCAGAACTCTCTACCTTATTAGGTTATAACCATGTTTTAAGCAAGTACTACTTATCTAACTAATTTCTACATTCCACATCTGCAAAGTATAAGCTAGCATTGCATTATGTTAGTATCACATACCTTCTGCTCTCACCAAGCTACCTTATCGGCATGTCTTGACTTTACACAGTATTAATAACACGTTTGCATAAAAACACACTAAAAATGGAGCTCAGCTGATAGTGGGTCGACCAAAGAACCACATTTGCGAAGACGGAGCTGTGCCAAAATTTTCTGGCCCACTGCAGACAGGTAAGCACTGATCTTTGTTACCCTAAGCTTCCCCTTCCATTACCTTAACCCTAACCCTTTCTTCCCCACAGCATAACCCTAAGTCTCCCTTCCCTGCAATCAGCAGTCATCAGTGTGTACATATAAAATGTGGGTTCACGGTGGTGCATGCAACAACACATGTATGGTGAAGGTTCCTCCATTTATATTCTATTCCCACTCCAATATACCCTATCCTTAAGCTTTTTTTTTTAAATAAAAATGGAGCATAAAATAACATACAATAGTACATTTTGCAATCAACTTGTAAACATTACATAGACCACATAGACACATACATTACAATGGTCATATTCACTATAGAGCACAATTAACAATCAAAATATTAAGAGAACCACAGTTTGTTTTATGACATATAGCCTCACTTTACAAATTGTCAATTTTCCTATTTATAAAATATTCAATTGTTCTCCTCAAAATAGCAGTGGTGGGATATGCGAATAGCAACCTACCTCAGTTACATTTCCAAGATTATAAATGGATCATTAAGAAATACCATATGTTGGAAACATTGATGGATAAACCCCTAAACCCCAAATAACTTTTGTGTGGACGTGTTTTATTGATGGATGCCTCCAACAAGTCTATTTGAAAGATATGATATAGCTTTGAATGGAATAGAGAAAACATGAGTGGGGCAGCATATATTCATTGCTGAAAAATGCATTTTCTGCCTAACGCTGAAACCATTAATAATAATTTTTTACTACCCTTTGTGTGTCGCAGCGCTGGGTCTAGTATAACCATAGTCTAAGAAACACAGTCTAAGAGGTGTGTGTAAATACAGCTCTGAACCATATTTTACACATTTTTATTTGGAGGAGATTCCCATATGCAAAGTACTAATGATGTTTCCAGTTTGTTAAAATGCTATGAGACCCATGTGGTACCTATGTTTTGGAAATAGATAACCTCTATGGAAAATGTTAATATAAATAAGATTTCCTGATAGGTACTGGCAGTAAGAACTGTGTATGAATATATAAGGGTGGGTAATAAATATTCAATACTAAGGTCTGGAAATATCTCTAACCTGTTTGATAAACTATGAGTTTTGCTTTTATGTTCTATTAAAGGACAAAATCTACAGTAGTTTCTGGAAATGGCTTTTCCTCCTTGGTGTGGTTGGACTAAGGGGCTGATTCAGAGATGCGATTTTTATGCAACTTAGGTGCGTATATTTAGGATCTTAGAAAATTTGCATAACTGCGCATGCGTAGTAATAGTGCAACGCCGTCTACGTAGAGGTTAGGAGCGTAAATTCGCTAAGAGCGTACCTTTGAATCGATCGCAAGCACTTAAGATCTTAAGTGCTGCGAAAGTTTAAGATCTGAAGGATTTGCATGAAAATGGGCAGGGGGAGGCAGGGAGATGAGGGAAAGTGGGCGCGGGCAGACACTTAGGATCGCAAATGAACACTACTACTTCCCTTAAGATCTCAAATGACAGCGCAGAGTTAGGGTTAGTCAATGGTGGTCTAACTTTAAGATCCGCCGCTGTTTGCAAGGGGAGTGACTGTTTATGCAGTGGGCTGTAACCTGGTAAGATCTTACCTTAGGTGCGTATATTTGCGATCTTTTCGCAATCGCATCTCTGAATCACCCCCTAAGTTACTATCAATATAATTTTTCCAATCCTATTATTAAAATTAGCTGTTGATTGGGCATAATATTTGGCTTGATATGTACTGAACATATGTGAAGATGGTAACTCATATTTTTCAAGAATTTGTATGGCAGTTATGTTCTCTAGTTCTCTGTTCTCTAGTCTACTAAAGCTCTAATATTTCCTATTCCTTTGAGGGCCCATCAATCAAAGGGATTACTCGCATTCTTAAACCCTGGGTTATCTAACAGAGGGAGAACAAGCGAACGTACAGATTGTAGTTTGTGCCTTCCAGGTCCACTATGTAGACATAAATACCAGGTTTTCAAGTAGTTCATGATTTTGGCATGTGTAAGAACACTACTAGACTTTTTTATCAGAGAGCAATGACTGATCTATCTTTGGATTTGTGTAGTTGTTGGTGTGGTGTAGCCAGTCTTTAAATATAATTTAAAACCAAACTAGCTAGTAAGCTTGCTTGGTTATACAGTTTGAGATCAGGAAAATTTATTCCGCTGTTTCCCACTACTGCTGTAATTTAAAGTAGCTTATTCTAGGAGGTTTAACTTACAAAAAGCTGAATTTTTTCCTCTGAATAAGTTACCACGATTAGCAAAACTTGCAGGTGATTTAATACTTTGAAGAAACTGATCATTTTGAGAAGTATTTTGTCCTCACGCAATCTATGTGTGTGACAACATTGTCACACATTTATGAGCATTTGCACTTTGTAGTTTCAGTTTTTTAGATTTTATCTATTTTATCACCCTCTACCTAGGCGCCCAGTACACCTATCTATTTTACCATTGTTGTTTATAGTGAGGTTTGGTTGTATATACTGTGGTGTCAGAGGCAGCCCACACCTTTTTAGGAGCGATTATAGTTTCATATTTCTCTCATTTAATAGGGCATCTCTGTCTGGTTCCTCTTGTCATAGTAACAGGTGAGTTTTTGGTTTATGATATAAAAACCTAATAAAGTTAGAGAATATAATAACAAAAGCTCTGGTCTCAAAAGCTCTCTGCAGATGTAGCCAAGATACCTTATCAAAGGTTTTCTGTGCATCTAAGCTAAGGAGCATAGGTGTATCTATAATGGGTGCAGGGTGTACAGTGCAAAGGTCTGAATACGGCCCCATATTATTATACCCCCCTTTATAATAACGTTAGGGGTTTCCCACTACATATTTTTCTGGGGCAAGTTTTGGGCAATAAACCTTAGCATTGAACTATATCGTCAGCTAAATCAGTTGGTATTAAATCTGCATCATATTCTCACAGGAAAAATATAGAAAATTTTGAAGTACTACTAAGCAGGTTCTGAGTAAGCCATACCTTTGGCCTCTTTGACTCTACTCTGTCGCCATGGACAGTGAAAATAAGCAACGTTTACAGTCCAGAATATTGTCTATGATGCAGTAGGTGACCCATTTACAACATCAATATACTTGCTTGGCCAATTATTAAGGCATTTTTTAGAAGGATTATACCAGGGTACAGAACGTTTGGGCAGCAATGGTAAACAATCCCAGATCTGCAGTTTACGTGCAATGGAGGAAATACAGGTGTGTTCTTTTTCTTATGGTTTGACTAGTGCCATTAATGAAAACTTCAGAAACATTGTGGCCACCAATTCCTACCAAATAATGCGCGCTACTATTAGTTTTGGGATAATTAAACTGGATACTATGTTCTTAGTAGCCAACGCAGATGGGGGTGGTGCAAGGATCCATTTTAAATCAGCTGTAGGAACTTAAATATGAGTATCAAAAATATAGTCCTGATTTTAGGAAAAGTAGTGCTGAAGTCACTGGAGATAGCTCATATATGACAATGAATGGCATGTAACAGTGAGAGCACAGTACTTACGATTGGCAGGCATCAGGTCTCCCTAGCAATAAGTGGAACAGCATTTGCATTGTACAAAGGTGCCCATCATAGAGCCATAAAAGCCGCTCCAGAGAACTGTTGGCCAAGCAAGACACCTGTATGCAACCAAATCACAGGTTTATCTCCTGCTTGCACTGAAACCAGCGACTACTGTCCTCATAGGTTACCGTCTCTCTCCTTATCCTGGTTCCGTCCACAATGGCAGTTCCTATTCACCAATGGAGCCTGGCGTCAGATATGCTATCTGCGAAAATCTGGAAAAATCATTTGTAATTTAACTTATTTATCAAATACCATTGTAAAAATCTGAGAATGGTACTAGCAGAATAACATCTTTGAATTAAGCTTTTTTGATTTAGTATGGTTTAATTTAACCAAGCTGCCTTTTAATATATAAATATATATGTTTTTGTTTTTTTTAAATGTTGGCAATGTGTAATATTGGAGCAATTTAATAAAAAAATGTTCTCTCAGACCTAATTCCATTTTTTTTATAAATTACCATACGATTTACACATGTATCATTGGTCTGTCTGATGCATGAGATTCCAAAGTTCCCTTCATAGATGCAGATCAAAAATCTCAGCTACTTTTTGGACAGAGAACACACATAGGTTTTTGGCATTACAGCACAAACAGAACAAGTCCCGCTAAAACCGCCTTGCTCGGCACACGATTAAAGGCAATGTTTGTCTATGCTGCCTCTTTAATTAACTTTACCTCCTTCTCTCTTTTTTCTAAAGAGGCTTTGTTCCTCATGAGAAGAAAAAAGTCCTGCTATGAAATAACATAACACAGATTTCTCCCCATAAGAACAGAAAACAAATCTACTGTATGTGATTCTGTGCATGGAAAAAAGGGGGAGAGCGGTGGGATTTGAAACCTGAGGACAAGTCAGGAGAGAAGGTGGGGCTGTTCTTTAAAAGAGAAGTTGTTTTGAATATGTTAACCCTAAATCTAACAAAATATTGAAATTACCTCAGTACAGATGGAGTGGGTTTTACAGCTGTGTGTAGTCACGTATTCTATCAGTGCAGGCTAGCAAAGGAAAAGTAGATACTTGATTTAGTTTTTCTCTATTGTATCCTATATTCCTGTATGAAAATAGTGACTGGTTCATGTAAATGCTGATATATCTAAAAATAGTGTATAGCCTTTTATTTTAGGGTTGAATCTAGACTATAAGGGCTGAATCCAGAAGTAAGGATAAGGATCATAAGGATCCAGATTCATGCCGTAAACCTTTAACTCACGTGTACGCAGTGCAGGCATTTTCCGCACACAGGGGCTGATTCAGAGATACGATTTTCACGCAACTTAGATGCGTATATTTAGGATCTTAGAAAATTTGCATGACTGCGCATGCGTAGTAATAGTGCAACGCCGTCTACGTAGAGGTTAAGTGCAACGCCGTCTACGTAGCGGTTAGGAGCGTAAATTCGCTAAGAGCGTAAGTTTGAATCGATCGCAAGCACTTAAGATCTTAAGTGCTGCGAAAGTTTAAGATCTTAAGGATTTGCATGGAAATGGGCGGGGGGAGGCAGGGAAATGAGGGAAAGTGGGCGCGGGCTGACACTTTGGATCTTAAATATACGCTACTACGTCACTTAAGATCTCAAATGACAGCGCAGAGTTAGGGTTAGTCAATGGTGGTCTAACTTTAAGATCCACCGCTGTTTGCAAGGGGAGTGACTGTTTATGCAGTGGGCTGTAACCTGGTAAGATCTTAACTATGGTGCGTATATTTCTGATCTTTTCGCAATCGCATCTCTGAATCACCCCCACAGAGGGTGAAAAACACCCACATTTCGTCGTTTGGGATCCGGCCCTTAGTTGCCCTGAAATTTCTGCGTTACCCTTGCGTAAAATGGGGATGTATTAAGTGTAAGTGTGTAAGAGTTTACTGTACGCTTTCAATATATCCCCCTCCTACCTTGCTGAGCGACCTACACATCCCACTTTCTTCTGCCCCCACTTTCGGAAATGCTCACATTGTGAATGTCTTTATCTGGTCCTCGGTGACCTTTTATTGTCTCATTTTGTATTACTATTACTTTTATACTGTTAAAGAATATGGGCCAGATCCAGATATACATTCCCATTACGTTTCATCGCATAGCGTATTTACTCTAGTGTATTTACTATGTACTCCCCTAGGTACTCCCCTCGCTCATATGTACTTTGCCCGTTTTCCGCTTGCCAAACCCTACCTTAACTTTTCAAAGCGTAACTACTGATGTACGTAAAGGCTACGCGTACGTAAGTGCCTAAGCACACCTATATTGCAAGTTTTAAATGCCTCACCCCGCCTCTGAAGCGTAATTACGAGTGTCGTATGGCTGTCACGCCCCTTCGTTCATAGTTACGCGGCTGGTACGTATGTTCAGAGTTACGTGGTGTAACATCTGCCTTGTGTATGCGCAGTACATACAAAATAGCGTTTTTACATCACCAGCTAGCATAAATACGCTAACGTACTTAGTTCTGTATCTACCCCTATATGAGTAAGGAAATGTTTACCTTATAATTCAAAGTTGTTATGGAGTCTTCATAAAGTCTTGACCTTGAACTTGATCTAAGGGGGCATGGGAATGATAGGACTGAATAATGGAGGTTTGTGGGTAAATGGATGAAGAGATGCCTCTCTGGTCTTGAATGTCAGTGGTATGAGAGAAATATAGGATATTCTTTTCTGTTTAAAGAAGGAGGTAGGTGATTCCTTGGGGGTTAAATTCAAGGTAAATATTTAATGGCTGATATGTAAATGTTTTAAGGTACAAATATGTATTTGATGAGATTTCTTTCCTTTTTGCATTAAACACAAAGAAAGAGGTTCTTCAAATGTTTAGTTTGTACCGTTGGGAGTTGTAGCCGCAAAATGGGTCTTTTAGAAGTAGAAACAGATGAAAGCTAATTTTCGTCTGTCTCTATTTTAAAAAGGCTGCCATTTTCTGTTTTTTTTTTAGAATGAGTGAGTATGCCACTGCAGACCCATCGCACCCCATTGGAAAAGAGAGTAACAATCAACCTCAAGACTCCCACCGCTTAGGGTTGGGCTCCAGAGATGAGATGGGAGTCTTAGGGTTAGGCTGTGGGGAAGGGAGTCTTAGGGTTAGGCTGCAGAGAAGAGAGTCTTAAGGTTAGGCAGTGGGGAAGGGAGTCTTAGGGTTAGACTGCGGGAAAAGGAACTAGAGGCCAGAGTGTAACTGATGTCATCATTTAAATAAAAGGCTGTCCCCTAGTGACCAAATGATCATTAGGAGCAGCAAAGAAGAGGAGGAGGAGCCAGTCAGCGCCGACCAGAAGGGGCAGAGGAGGCGGACCACAAGACCGGGGAGCCCACTTCAAGCAACCCGACACCAGGACTTCAATTAACAGAAGAAGATTCTTCACAACTAGCAAGGCTTCCCGAGACAGAGGACAGCAAACGGTGAGTGATAAAAACTTTTATTATTTTTATTACACCACACACTACATGACATTACACTTAGTATAGGACACGGACCACCGGAGGTAAGTGAACACATTAGGGGTTAATATTAGTCAGGTAAAATGTTTATTTCACACGGACACATTGTAATGTATATCAGTATGTGTACACTGTACTGTATTTTTTTTACACACGCAGCGCCGCATGGTTAGAAGTCTAACCATGCTGACGCTGATAGAACTACAAGGCTAAGCAATGCTTAGCCCTGTACTTCTATCAGCACAGCATGGCTAAGGCTTTCAGCCATTCAGCACTTAGTTTTTTTTTTTTTAAAGGGCTAATAGAAAACCACCGCGAGCGAGTTGATGCGATTTTTTAAAGGGCTAATTTAGCCCTTTAAAAATCGCAGCAACTCGTGTGATTTGATTTAAATCGTGGTAAAATCGCATCTTTGTGAATACCGCGATTTAAACAAAAAAATCGCCGCGAAATAGAACGATTTAAAATCGCAGCCTCAAATCGTTTTTTGTAAATGAGGCCCTTAACGTATATTGCAAAACAATAAAAATCCTTGTACTGTATTTGCCAATACATTTTTTAATCTTTGATAACTATGCTCCATAATATTAAATTGTGCACAGATGTAGCACGTACATTGACATTTCATTATTCTGCCATTGCTTTACATGAAGCAGAGACATTGATACCTCCTTTTCTTGCAATCCAGGTACAAGTGTTTGAGGGAATGCAGAAATTTCCTGCTTTTTTATTTAGTGGTGGGTTGTGTAGCCAGGTTGTGGGTGGAATGCATTTAATGAATAGTTTATACAGTTTGCTAAATACCTCCACATGTTTCTCACTGCCTTTCCTAACAGGAATTTTATAAAAATATTATTTTTCTGTCCTGTCTTGTACATTCTATCTTCCTGCACTGTTTGCATTTCTGCATAATATAAACACCGGCAAAGTTTCCATCAATTTGATTATTTGGATTTTTCTACACATAATAGTCAGGAAATTCCTTGTTATAGTTTTGATAGTACTCTACCTGTTCTAAGGACCATGTTTTCAAATAGTGCTACATTGTGTATAGGTTTTGGTAAAGCAACGTCAGAGTTGATTTGACTAGTTTAATAAAACGTCCATGTGTATTTTCACAAGCATGTGAATATTGCCTGATATGGTCTTGTATGGCCTTCTGCAGGCTACCCAAAGAGCCTCTTGAGTATATAGTGCACTACTTAACGGTACTTTATAGCATACTTTTAACACAGTG
The DNA here is from genome assembly GCA_011038615.1 of Limnodynastes dumerilii. Lineage (NCBI taxonomy): Eukaryota > Metazoa > Chordata > Amphibia > Anura > Limnodynastidae > Limnodynastes > Limnodynastes dumerilii. The sequence continues at coordinate 560,480 of WWET01000121.1, read as the reverse complement.
GCCCTGATCCAGAGGAGTGCGTACACCTGCTGTCGTGACACATATCTCACCATGATTTTTCTATGTGCATGCACAGAAATGGGTAAAAAGAAATTGCATCTCATAACCTGAATTGCAGCGGCTTGCATTCAGAAGGACCTGTGGTGGGAGAGAAGGGGTGGAGGCAGGAAGTTAATGTATAGCAGGGGCGTGGCCAAGCACCTGCATCCAGATCTGGACGCACACGAAACTAAGGACTATTGTAAAAAAAATAGCTGTTGAAGTTTAAATCCAGTGGGCTGACACTCAAAGACCTATTTTTGGACACGTGATTGATTCTGATACTTCAAAGACCATAATAAGGTGATGTAATATCTGCAGGTGTATTGTGCTGTTGTCAAATATGTTTTCTGTACAATAATGTTTAATACAGTGTATTCATCTGTACTAGTGCAATGCATTTGTTCATATAGCAGCACTGAGCTGGGATAATTAATGCTCCTACGATATTCCCCTTAATTGAATCCCATCCAAAAGGAACATTGGGCCTGATTCAGAGGCTGAAAATAAGAACTTAAAGTTACACCTGGGCTAAACCATGTTGATTTCAGGGGAGTCAAATTTCATTTGTTGCAACAGTATTATAGTTAAAAGGTGATGTTTCCCAGCTCAAGTCTAATTAGCAGTTTAAAAGTGAAGCTGATCAGGTATCTGTGTGCAATAAGTAAAAGCAAAGCATTCTCCCTGCATGCACAGAATAAAATTAACTTGACTCCCCCTGAAATCAACATGGTTTAGCCCAGGTGTAACTTCAAGTTCTTATTTTCAATCTCTGAATCAGGGCC
>WWET01000121.1:546021-558792 GCA_011038615.1 Limnodynastes dumerilii | reverse complement strand
CTCCCTGCATGCATAGAATAAAATTAACTTGACTCCCCCTGAAATCAACATGGTTTTGCCCAGGTGTAACTTTAAGTTCTTATTTTCAGCCTCTGAATCAGGCCTATTGTGTACTTTGCTGCTTTAAGCAAAATTAGCAAATTATTCAAAATACAAACTTTGTCTTCTTAAAAAGCACTAGTGTCTTAGGACCGGATTCAGAATCGTCGTTCTGAGGACCAATCAGCTGTCGAATTTGCATCAGAGACAGATGGATGTCATCTGTCATCTGCGGCCATTAGCAGTGAACTGAGTGCAACTGGTGTTTTTTCAGTGCAAGAACGGTACGTAGAAGACTAACGGAGATTGGCCAAAAAGGTAGGATTGCTCGAAAAAAGCCATTGCTGAATAAAAAGCAGCGACAGAAACGAATACAGTGGGCAAAAGAACACATTGCATGGACAGAAGGTTAGTGGAAACAAGTGATATGGAGTGACGAAACTAAGATATCGATATTTGGTAGTGATGGGAGAAAATATGTGAGACGTTGCATTGGGGAAGAGGTGCATCCAGATTGCATTCAAGCAACAACAAAGAATCCTACAAGTGTTATGATCTGGGCATGTATGACAGCAGATGCTGTAGGCCGCCTTCATGCCATAGATGGCACACTGAACAGCAGAAAGTACATTGAAACCATCCTACAACGAAAACTTCTACCCTCTATCAGGGATCTTTTTCCAGATAATACCCCATTTTTTTTTCCAGCAGGATTCAGCTCCCTGCCACACTGTACGGATATGCAAACAGTGGTTCACGGAGAATGACATACAGGTACTGGGATGGCCAGGAAACAGCCCAGACCTGAACCCCATAGAACATTTGTGGTTCCGTTTGAAAAAACTGGTACCTGAGGCGTCCATCCAATAAAAGAGAATTAATTGAGGCTATAATTGTCTCATGGCACCACATAATAAAAAAGGAAGAGCTCCAAACATTGGTTGGCTCAATGCCACGTCGCTGTGCTGCTTTCTTGAAAAATAAAGGATACTCAACGAAATACTGAAAGGACAGTGACATCATAAGTGACATCATAAGTACACAGGGATTTTTACCCTAAGTGTTGTTTTCACTGCATAACTTCCCTTGTAATGCAAATATTTGACCTCTGTATATTGTGTTGAATACAGCATTACATTTTCTATCATTTGATATATGAATCATTGCACTGCATGAAGTGTAACAGTTTTTATAAGCATTTGAAGTTGAAAAACATTCATATTTCAAAAAGTGTCTGCAATTTTGGCCACCACTTTACTTCTCCGGTCCCCTCCCATAGTCCTATAGACAACCTTACTGTGCCTATTTTTCCCCTTAAGTAAGGAAAATACACAACGAGAATGACAGCCGTTTCTCCCAGCCTAATCTACATGCCTCCCCCCTCCCACTTTATCTATCTTCCCACAAAGGCTGCTTTTGCACACGTCCTCTTTCTTAAAATAAAAAAGGCTAAGTATAATGCTTACTACACATGTGCAGTTAAAAAAAGGCAAATTACGAACCTGCTTCTTAGGTGTGAATCAGGGCAATAATGTTCAGGTGGCTCCATATAAATTTCTTTAACTAGCTCTCCATTCAGGAATGCAGAATTAAAGTCTTGTTGATATAAAAGCAGTGTCATTGTCAGTCTGTCAGTTTAAGACCATTTGATTCCAAAGCTACAACTTAAAAATCGAACTCTGAGGTAAGATTGTGCAGCATAGCCATAGCTCATAGTTTGAGCATAGCTCATTGACTACTCCTGCACCTATTGATTCTAACTGCTGAGCTATTGATAGCATCCTATCAATATAACCTTTCCTTTTTTTCAGTTACTTAGTTTTTGTCCCATACTATGTTAAGGATAATTCTCCTCATTAAACCTTTTCCTCATATGCCATCTGTAGAGGCATCCACATGTTTATAGCTGACATTCTCCAGCCTATTACGGTTATACAGCCAAGCAAATGGTACCAAAAGGCTCTATTCACCTCATCAGTGTTTGGACTTAAACCTGTATCTACTGTTACTTTCCATAGTTTTTCCTGCTTTAACTGCATTTCTATAGTGGTATAGCATGTAGTATAATTCTTTGAATCTTTACACCTTTCAAAGTTCATGCTTGTCCCCATACTATTCATCATTTCATCCATTGATCCCAATAATAAATTTCCCCAAGGTTTTTTTCTGTGTCCCTGTTATTTATTTTATATCTTAGTGCACAATTTTTTTTAAATATTTTACATATGCGCATCAAGAATGATCTGGGCCCATAACCTGTTGAAATGGTAAGGGGATCTATAGTTTTATAACTACTTGAATAATGTGTAATAAGTAAAAGCTAGAGGTTGTTGTTATGATAATTTGCTCAATAGTAATGTAATAACAGCAGCTGATGCACTGGAGGTTAATCCACAATAATGTAAGTAAAATGCTTCACAATATTGCTGATTTATTAGACATATCCTTCATGTACAGGAAATCAATATGCAGAATCATGCAGGATACAATTATATTTTTTAATTGTGTTTAAGATTGTGGGGTTTTTTCCCACATAAAAACATACATCCATCTAATAATTATCCATCCCAGCCACACCCCCAGAACATAAAAACACCAAGGTATCCATGCAAGAAATACAATGCAAGTACAATATATATGTATACATTAAGAACATACAAAGATTTGATGAGTAATAGAATATTTATCCTTTTCCTAACATTTGCAACTTAAAAGATAGGACAGAAAAATATACCTAAAAGCTCAAGTAATTAGGTAATCTAACAGATAGTGACATATAAAATAAAGTACAAACAACCATGCATGATCTTGATAAACAGATTGAACAAAGCATGTTATAGTATAAGAAACCCTGACTGTGCATAACTAGGCAAGAACAAATAATAAGGGAAGGGCATTTAATAAGTACATCTGGGTCCAAACCTATCGCACCAAATGACTATGTCATAGAGTAACAAACTTCTACCACACCCCTAAGGAGCTACATCCTGACGGACTTGAGTTTCACCCAACCACACCGCAAAGTGAGAGTCATTCAAATAAGACCTGACACAATTGGAATTACCTCTCAACAACATTGTATGTAGTCTGAGAGGGGAGAAATAAACTCTGGGGATAATGAAAAGCAGGATACAATTTGTATAGATGTACAGCGTTCAATGACAACAAAGGTTTCAGGTTTCAAATAAGAAAAAAAGCTGCTCTCAATTGAGGTAAAAGATATGAGGCACTAAGGATGTCGAAAACCCTCTCTGTGACATTCAATTACACACTCTCTGAGTGACTGGAATATAAGCCATCTGCAATATCCCTCCACTGCACCTCCGTCGCTGCTATCGTCAGACCAGGAACAGGTGAGTAAACTATCTGTGCAGGTTAGGGTTAGGGTCAGGCTGTAGGGGAGGGAAGGTTAGGGTCAGGCTGCAGGGGAGGTAGGGTTAGGGTCAGGCTGCAGGGGAGGGATGGTTAGGGTCAGGCTGCAGTAGATGGAGGGTTAGGGTCAGGTTGCAGGGGAGGGTTAGGGTCAGGCTGCAGGGGAGGGTGGGTTAGAGTTAGGCTGCCAGGAAAGAAGGGTTAGGGTATTGAGAGGGGAGGGTTATGGTTAGAATTAGGGAAGGGACTATTTTCACTTACCATTCAGTTGAACAGAGCTTTCGGAGCTCCGTGGATCAATTGCTATGGCTTATCGAGGCATAGCAATCGAAATCCCAGCCAGTTCAAAACTGGCTGGAAGAAGTCTGATTTCTCCAAAATCAGACTTTCTAAGCGGGGACCTACACCCGTGGAGATGTCACAGTCATCACATAGTGCTGCTAATTTCCATAAAAATATTTAGGAATTAAAATCCATCAAAAAACAGTTCCTGCCCTTTACCTCCCTATATAAAGCCTTGCATTAAGGTCCAGAGCAGGTTTATGCTATTATTTGATTTTTGTTAATTTACATATGCAACACATCAATGAACACTACATGATAAAGCAACAGTTATAACTGACACTACTATGCTACAGGGTGCAGATCTCACAAGGAACCCTGACAGGACTTGAATACATGTATCTATCAGGTCACGGTCCAAATACTTGGTTAGTAGTGTGGGTGAATAAATGGTATACAGGTCAGGGTCTGCAGCAATAAAACCCCCCCAAAAAACAGCATGGTGGCAGAATGCAAAAGAGTAGTCAGGAACAAAGCTGGATCAACCACAGAATACAACCAAAACTAATATTAAGTAGGCAGATAAAAGGTCAGGAACAAGTCAAGACCAGTCCATGAACACCAAAAATAATCATTACAAGACCACTGGTGACAGATATGAGCCTCTACTTTGGCCAAGTTTAAATAACCCAGATGGAATGAGGAAGGTTTCTCAAACTTGTCACTTGACACTCTCATGAAAAGAAACTGGGTCACCTCACCTAAGCTTGTCTTTGCACATGGCAAACTAATGACTTCCTGTAACACCCTGAATGTGCTAAACCCTTGATGAGGCAAGGAACATCTTGATTTTGATATGCCGTGTGACAGCCGCATAGAGTAGCCAATACCCCATTTAGTGAAAAAAGCCTAGAGCCTTATTAATTTAATCAAAGTATCAATATTTTAAGTGATACAATTTATCTAACGAAGGGGCAAGGGACACTAACTTGCTGCGAAAAGTCTATAGAGCTGGTATGTAGAAATAGTAACAGTTTGTAAAACATGGATGGCCCCCTTCCACCCCCCCTTCATTAATGTAATGAGGCGCCATCCAGCAGGAAAGCTGGGGAGCTGTGCAGGAGGTTAGCAGCAGCACCCTGTAAGTATCTTCTGCTCCTCCCTCAACATAGGCAGCTTTTAATTCCCCTGCTGGAGCCAACAGTGGTTGCCGGCCTTATGCTCTTCTTCACTGATAAACAGTGCGTCAGTAAAAAAACAGCTTAAGCCTGCCAATCACTGGTAGCTGCAGCAAGGAAAGCAGGAAAGTTAGTTTTATTCTTCTTCTTTCTATTACATTTCATATAGTATATCCTGCCCCTCAACCTTAAACCGTTCTGACACCCCTGGAAACGACCGAGTATGTGTTGTTGAAGTTCAGTATAAAGTGGATTTTGTCAAAATAATGTAAAGCTTATTTTATTATTTTAAATGCACAAAATGAGTAAATATTATAGACTGTTTTTTAAACTAATGAGGAGTAAAAACAGGTGTTACCATGGTCCTGTTTTCAGAGATTCGTATTCAGCACAAGTGATATGGCATCCCTGATATATCCATGTTTCTATGTGAGCGCATGGGAGACCACAGACTTCCAACACATGACCCCTACTTTAAAACATCTGAACTATATTCACTTAAAATTGAAAATGTCCAATGTTCTATATGTCTTTCATCTCATGGTTTTCATTCTGGTGTTTAAAATAAAAAAGTAAAAAGTGTTTAAAAGATAAAATACCTTCCTGCAAGAAACTATACTACCCTCTAGAATAACTTATACTAAAATGAACACAGTTTTTCCCACATTATGAGACTTTGAGTAACTTTTGTAAAACAGAACGGAGAGAAGATAGAGCAAATATTGCATAACATTTCCATTACACATTGTGTTCATTTTAAGAACATTACACCAATTTGTATGATGTCCCACAAGATATCACAGAGCGCTTATTGTTTTGTCAGCTGGGCTCATATTCTTATAGTTCCTCTTCTACATTAGCAGTAAAGAATAGTAGGTGAGGCAATCAGTTCTTTCCTTCTCTTGAAAAGACATCTGTTCAAGCTTTCTAATATCTTTCAAACTCATTATATACAGCCAGGGTTTATCTACTTCAGTATTCAGCTTAGTAGGTCATATGGCTTTCCTTAATTATTCACATGAGTGTACAAGTAATAAAGTGTTTGGAAAATAATATATTAATGTGCTTCTAATTATTCATCATTTATTAAATGGTTTAACATAAATAAACAAATAAGTAAATAAATAAATAAAGAATAACTCACTGGACCGGATACAGATTCCCCATTCTCCTCGCTTGTATGGCCATCCAATACGTCTACCTTAAGATTTCCGGTGCATCACCACTTACAATGCATCTTATACCTGGATAGGGCAGTGAGCATTGGGAATATCCTTACAGTATTTTAGGAGCCATCCCCCTTGCTGTAGCTGCCGCACTGCTGTTGGAGCCCCATTACTAAGCACAATAGAATCACAGATACAGTAAGATGTTGGAGCTTCTATGTTTGCATGCGCAGAACAGAAAACGTGGGTGTTTTACAATCATAGAGATCGGAAAAACAGCCACTTATTGTCAGCCTATATCCATTCCACAGTGAGAAAGCAGTCTAAACAATGCTGGACCTGATGGAGACCTCTGTGTATGGACCAGATCCAGCATTATTTTGACTACTTTCTCACAGTGGACCAGACAATAAGTGGCTGTGTTCCGTACACATAGGTCTGAAAGACCGCACTGAAGAGGGGAGGGAACACAGATCTGTGCAGAACTGCCTACCACTGCCCCCTCACCTACATGCCAATTCTGCCACCCTTTCGAAGATTAGGCATGCGGTTTTTTGGGAACTCCCAGATGGATCTCCTAGCGTCCAGAGTTCTGTACCTTAGCAGATCTGTAGCGTAACATTTGCTGTGTACATGCACAGTTGTAACGTTTAAGGAGACTTATGCAAGTGGCTTATGTAAGTCTCCTAATGTTATGAATTCAGGCTTGCTGAATGTAAAAGCTCATGTCACCTAGTTTTTATTATGCCCATAGCAGTGAGTCCATAGAGCTTTAAAAGTCAAAACAAAACTTAATGACCCACCTCTATCGCCAACTAACTTTCCTACCCGTCTCGTCTAAGATCCTTGAGCAGTTGTATAGGTTCACCTTTCTTCCTTACACTCCTTCCTTGACCAACTTGTTAATCTGTTTTTTCTCCGTCTATACTTTTGCCGAGGACCTTATACATTCCTTCCTACACTAAAATCTAATGGTAATTTCTTCTTGTTTATCCCCCTGCACCTCTCCACAGCGTTTAACACTATAAACCACCATTTTCATATATTTGATCTGCTGGGTAATGAGCTCTTTTCCTGTCCTCTTTAGTGATTTTATCTTGGTTGTCACCCCTGACTATAATTCACCCCCACTTACTCTACTAATTTTTTTGGTACCCTAAGGTTCTTCTGTTTTTGGCCACCTCCTCCTTGTGCATTTCCACACTGGGTGAACTCATCAGCTCATTTGGTCTTCTATATCATCACAATTCCCTCCTCTCAATGACTAATAACAAAATTACCTACTTACTAGGAGTTCTACTTAACTGTTTCCAGCTCATTCAAGACTTTAAATCATGCCACTTGTAGTTTTTGAAATGTCTCCAGCATCATACCCTTTCAGGCCCTATAAGAAACTAAGACCTTCATTTAATTGAAATGACCTGATTTATAAATAGAAATCTTGGTTGGTTATTATGAGTAATGCATCTTCAGTCTGAACATTATTGTATAGGAACTGGCTTCAGCAGTCAGAAAGTGCAGGAGCTGGAGAGAGTGAAACTGTGTACATTTACACACAGTCGTTTTACAAATTTAGGTATTACTGGCAGCTGGACAATGCAAGTAAATTCCACAGTAAATCCCTGAACATATGTGCGGTAAAGTGGCAATACCAAATGAACAATCCAATCACAGTGGGCTTACAGAAAAAAGTCGTATATGATTCAGTGAACTTGCTCTGGGAGAAGCATAAGATAACAGAGTGACGGCTAAGCCAGATACCATCCTGAGTGCTAGTGAGCATAAACCACAAGAACATGGGCATTTTTTGGTGTAGGGACTTCCCTATGTAAGATCAGATAAGTGTATAGTGACGAAATCATTTTTTGCGCTAGTGGACCGCGCAGGCACAGAGACTCCACTAAGGATAGCGGTCTGATGATTTGGGCATGTGGCAGGGAGGATACAAAGTGACGCACTTGTAGGTATTCAAAGAGACCCGTCACCCGGGGTCCGTACTTGTGTTGCAGATTCTCCAGTGTTGCGCACCTGTCCCCATCCAGTAGGTCCCTACCACCCGGATGCCTGTTGTCCGCCAACTAGTCAGAGATGTAGAGGAATGTCCCGGGGGAAAATCAGGGTTGTCCCAAAGGGGGATGATGGGGGACGGATGAGAGGTGACCTTAAAGAAGATCCTACAATAGTCCCAAATAGAGCATGTGAAGCGCAAGACAGGGTGCGAGGAAATCATGTGTGTTCTCTTGGAAGGTGAGAGGCCTAGGGCATATGCTAAGGAGGGAGACTCACACGCAGACGCTTCTAGTTGTATCCATCTAGGTCGGGGGTCTGTAGCGAACCAAGCTATGGCTTGGCCTAGGTGAGATGCTAGATCAGTGATGGCTAACCTGTGACACTCCAGGTGTTGTGAAACTACAATTCCCATGATGCTTTGTCATGTATCTGCTATGCTTTTGCAGTTAAGGCATGCTGGGACTTGTAGTTTCACAACATCTGGAGTGTCACAGGTTAGCCAATAACGAGATCTTGTATTTGTCGCCCCCCACCCATACTCCAGTCACGTCTTGTGATCCCTGGATCCTCGCCGCCAGTGGCTCAATCACCAGGGCGAAGATCAGAGGAGACAAGGGCCACCCCTGTTTGGTCCCATTGGTGATGTCCATAGAGTCGGAAAGAACCCCATCTACCGTGCGATAGGCGAAGAGTACAGGGCCTAGATCCTCGTAAGGAAATCCCCATCAAAGCCAAGGTACCGGAGAGTAGCGAGCATGAAGGGCCAACTAATAAGGTCGAACGCCTTCGCTGCGTACAGAGAAGGTAGTAGAGCCGGGGAGCGTCGTTCATTGACCGAGTGAAGAAGACTAATAATACGTCGGGGTATTATACCGAGCTTGTCGGACAGAAATAAAGCCGACCTGGTCTGCATTTACCAAGGAGTGGAGAACCCCATTCAACCAGTTAGCCAAAATTTTGGCATATAACTTAATGTCCACATTTAGGAGGGAAATTGGGCGGTAGTGAGCACAGTTGGAGGGATCCTTCCCCTCCTTCGGAATGACTATAATTCTGGCCGCCAGGGCCTCTTTGGAGAAAGCACATCCTTTTAAAATGTCATTGAAAAGGGACAGTAACTTGGGCGCAAACACAGGGGCAAAAGCTTTATAGTAAGCGGCTGTAAAGACATCAGGGCCAGGAGCTTTGAACAATTTCAGTTGTTTTATGGCCCCCAGGACCTCGTCCAGCGAGAATGGTGTGCTAAGTGAGGAAGAGGCAGCTAGGGGTAGCGTTGGGAGGTCGCATGCTGTTAAGAAAGTTTGGATGTCTTCCGAGCTAGGGGGTGGGGTGGGGTCATGACAGGATCTATTGTAAAGCTAGTAGAGTAGAGTAGAAGGTGAGAAATTCTGCTGTGATATGGCGGGGGTTCCTAATTACCGAGCAGCTATTATCTTTGAGAGAGTGTACATTACTCTGCGCTTGGTTAGTCCGCAGTAGTCCTGCCAGTAGTCTGTCAGCCTTATCCCCCTTCTCGTAGTAGGTTTGTTCTAACCATTTGAGGGAGTTAACAGCTTGTTGAGCTAAGAGCATGTTTAATTCACCTCTTACAGCCAGCACCCGTTTAAAGTCTTCTTCTGACCTTGAGGTTTTGTGTAGGCTGTCAAGTGTAGTCAGTTGGGCAGTAAGGTCTTTAATTTTTTGACTTTTAGCTCTCTTAGCACGGGACGCAAATTTAATTAGTGTGCCTCTTATCACGGCTTTGTGGGCATCCCATACCAGCATGGGTGGGAAGCTAGGGGCATTAATAGCAAAGTAAGATTCTATGTCCTGGCAAAGCTCGGTTTTTAAATGAGGGTCTAAAAGCAATCTCTCATTTAGGCGCCATGAGAAGGGACGAATGGGGGGCCCCAGGGCACCTATCTCAACTGTAATCGGGCCGTGCTCAGACCAGGTGTGCGGAAGGATGCAAGCATTAGATAAGTTCAATAAGATGGTTCAATACTTGTAAGGATTAAATCTATTCTAGTATACACCCGATGGATTGTGGAATAATAGGTGTAGTCCCGGCCAGCAGGGTTAGCCATATGCCAGGAATCAAGGCATTTCTTTTTTGAGGCATTGTTATAGGATAAACATTTTTGGATCAAGTGGGGCAGAATGGAGAGCTATTGCATATTGGCCCTATATTTGGGGCTATATCACCACTGCCCTGCACTGATCCTAATAGGATTGTATCAGCTGCAGTCAGATTGCTTTGAGCAATGTGATTATCATCCCAGTGTTTTTCATGCCATACACTTGATAAAATATGGTGTGTGGTTGCGATGACTTGATGGGCTCTCACAAGAGGAATGTATTTATCACTCACAATATTTCTCACCAATGACACTGCATTGTCCCCAACGATGAGTCTATGACTATAAACAGATAGTAATCAAAAGGGAATTGGGTAACACACAAAGTTCAGGGCAATAACAATGACAACAACAGGAAGTACAACATGAGAACATAATCTTGATGGAAATTTTACTTAAGAACTGTTTTTTTGTTTGTTTTTTTAACATATTTTTATTGAAGTATAGAATGACATGATAATATACATAACCATATGTAATGATAATTAGAATCAAACAGGTTTTGTTTTCACATCCGAAAGTTCAACTTGCCCCAAAAAATGGACAGTTTTTAAATGTACAAAAGTCAAAACATAACGTGAATAATTAGATTTATAATAACGATAAATGCCTGGTGTGGTCTGTTGGAAGTCGGATACCTACAGAGGTACGTTTATGCCCATAGCAGCTTATCCCGGTTATCAAAAGGGGGGAGACACATTTATTCAAAATACTAGTCCCATCCACATCCCTATGTTGGACAGGAAAGGAAGAAAACATAACAAAGATGTATGAAAAGCTGTACCAGTGGCAGAGAGGTTTGGCATCAGGTCTAAGTAGTATTTCCTTCTGTTACCTCCTCAAAAACAATTGGAGGGTCCTGCGCATATACCCATAACTCATACCAGTATTTATTTCTGAAAGACTCCCATATTCTCTTTTTAACTGGTTCAGCAAGAATGTTTATAAAGCCCTCCCATGTTTGAAAGAATTTATCAATCCTAGTTTCTTTTTGGACTTAATCCAGCCCATATTAAACAAATAAAAAAGTTTTTTTCTGAATAAGATCATGGATGGAGGGGTAGTTGCTAATCATGATTGTAATATGCACTTACGGGCCACTGCTGCTACTATTGAAAGGAGTTTTTTGTAGCCAGGAGGGAAGCGGAGATTTTTAGGGAAAATACCTAGGACTGCCCATGGTGCTGTCAGAGGGAAAGGAGTTATTAAAAAGTCATTAGTGAATTTCCACACCTTTAACCAAAATTGTTTTATCGCTAGGCATTCCCATAGACAGTGATTCAACTCCACCTTTGGAGAGTTACATTTTAGGCATTTATAGTCTTGTATGATTCCTATTCGAAAGGCTTGCCACGGCGAGATGTATGCTCTATGCATGATATTGAGGGACATTTCCCTGTAGGTCATTGCTGGCACAAACCGAGAAGTCTCCGCATGCGCCTGCAATATGTCTGAGCTGGTGATATGTGGGAATCTGTTAGCCCAAGCTGAAATAATCAGTGGGGTCCTATCATGCTCCAGAGAGGAGCGTAGTAAATTATAATGTAATGATATTGCCCTACGTTTTGGCATAGTAATAGCTAGAGCAGCATCCAAAGGGTTTTTCCAGTCTATGTTAGTAAGCATCCGAATTACTTTCCTCGTAAAGTGTTGAGCCTGGAGAAAAGCCATTCCATCAGGTCGTAACACTCAATGCTTTTACCCACCTGTGCAAATGTTAGGGGTCTTTTTGTTTCTTTGGAGACTAGGTTTCCCACTCCCACAATCCCCCTTCATTCCCAACTCATGAAGGGGTGAGCGGCTGTGCCCTTCTGAAAGTTTGGATTTCCCACAAATGGCAAGTGCAAGGAAAAATATGGATTTAGATGAAACTTGTGTCTGAGTTGGAACCAGACCCTCCGCACTGACATCAACAAAGGGTTGTCCAACACGTTTACCAGTAATTCTGCCTCATGGAGATGTAGGAATGCCCTTAAATTAATACTAGGAATAAATTGTTGATCTAAACTTGTATTGGTATAGAGTTTGGTGCTGGAGAGCCAATCTCGTAAATGGCGCATTTGAATCGCATGATTATATATTTGTAAGTTGGGGATATTAAGGCCTCCTTGAGTCCTAGTCTGCTGTAGCTTTAGTAGGCTAATTCTGGATTTCTTTTTTTCCCAGATAAAAATGTGAAAAATAGCATGTATACGCCTAATGTCACTCTGACTAAGAAGCAAGGGGAGGGCCTGCAAGGGGTACAGGAGTTTAGGAATATTATCATCTTAATCAAATTTATGTGTCCTCCATAAGTAAGTTTCAGGTGCGCCCAGCCTTTGATCACAGAGTCTATATGATTAATTGTTTTAGGCAAATTAGTATGGTAAAGATTATGTATATTTTTTGGAACAATCACCCCCAAGTAACGGATGGAGTGTCTTGCCCAGGACAAATTAATGTTACAAGCCCAATTAGGTTTAGTTACATTGGAGTCTAGAAATAATGCCTTAGATTTTTCAAAGTTTACCACAAAACCAGATATCGGACCGAATGTCTCTATTTTGGCAAGGAGGGTCTGTAACGATTGTTCAGGGTTGGAAATATATAATAAGATATCATCGGCGA
>WWET01000121.1:516804-528915 GCA_011038615.1 Limnodynastes dumerilii | reverse complement strand
TCACTCCTGGGCAAAACCATGTTGATTGCAGGGGGAATTAATTTAATTGTATTCTTTGCATGCAGGGATATATCTTTGAATTGCTTACTGAACACAGATACTGACCAGCTTTACTATCACACTGTTATTTAGACTTGGGATAGGAAACATCACCTCTCAACCCTAATACTGTTTGCAACAGATGAAACATGACTCCAACTATAATCAACATGGTTTAGCCCAGAAGTAACTTTCCTCTCTTAGGGGTCCATTTACTATATCATTTTGAGGAGACAAAGACCATTTTACACCTGAAAACGGTCTTTATCTCTGAAAGCAATGTGTGCACAATGTACAAAGCTATGATCGACATGGAAACCATGGCGATCATCAGCTTATGCACTCACAATCGCCGGCTCACTCTAATGAATGCGGGACGGCTGATTGTTGTAATTACAAAGTGTCGGCGCAGATTTTAACAATCCGCGCCAATATCTGAAAATGGTATATCGGTAGACCACTGTAATACAAAACACAAAAAAAGTGTACAAAAAAATAAAAAATAAATATAAAATTTTTTTTTATACATTAATTTGTACATTTTTAATAAAAATACTTTCAAATACTAATAAAAAAAAGAACAATACAAATTAAACAGTTTACTTACCTGTCCTGGTGTTGCTTCTGCCTCGGAGTCCCACGCATGCGCAGTGTTGCTTGCCTTTTTGGACATAAAAGTTTTTAAGTCCCAAAAGGCAGCTACTGCGCATGCGTTCTTCACTCGATGTCGGCGAAAGTCCCGCGGATAACCATGGGACCTCGCCGGACAGGTAAAAAATAGTAACTTTGTGCAAGACTTGCTGTGAGATGCAGCGAGCCTTGCACTGAATAATAATGTTCACAGTGGGCTTTATATTAAATGGACCCCTTAATTTCAAGCTCCTTCTTAAGTCTGAATCAAACCCTTAGTTCTGTATGGAAGAAGTTCCGTGGAAGGGGCCAGCCATTTGCTTCCCTATGCCTAATCCACACCAGACAGGGATAGGTGTGGGCTCGGGGCAGAGAGTAGCAGTTCCAAACGAACCCAGATCTGTGTGGAGAAGTTAAGATAGGGTAGTCGCATGGAGATCTGTATCTGGACTCATGTTGGTAACAGGGGTATTATGAAATAGTGTGTAGCCACGGTTGCAGTCCATGCAACAATGGCCTCCTTTCCGAAATAGAGACAGACGAAAGTTACTTTTTGGCTGTCTCTACTTCGAAAAGGGGTCCTTTTTAGAATTTTTTTTTAAGAATGAGTGAGTGTGCCAATCGGCATACTCACCCATTCATTTTCACAAAGCACAGGAAGCACCCACCGTTGACAGCTCCAGAGAGGCGAGTAACCTCTCCAGGGTCTTTTAGTGTTAGGAAGGGGGGGTTAGGGTCAAGGGGGGGTTAGGGAGGGGGGTCTTAGAGTTAGACTATACAGAAGGGAGTATTAGGATCAGGCTGCGGGGAAGGAAGGGTTAGGGTCAGGCTGCGGGGAAGGGAGGTTTAGGATTAGGGTAATGGAAGGGGTTAGGGTTAGAATTAGGGGTTAGGGTATGCTAGTTTTTGCACTTACCTTTCGGAGCACCGGGGATCGATTGCTATGCCTCGCCGAGGCATAAGCAATCGATATCCCCGCCAGTTCGAAACTAACTGGGAGAGAACGGCCCTATCAAAATAGGGGCGTTCTTAGCGGGGACCAACACCCGTGTAGCCAGCATGTGTCCGGATATCCAATGCTCATCTCACTAACTGGAAATGTATTACTGGTAGTCAAAAGTAACATTTCAGAAATGTTACAATGTCTATCACAAACATTATATTTCTGTGTCTTATTACTAGACATAGGATTATATGCATTTGCATGTTTGCATATGCAAATGCATAAAACGTATAGCGTTATTGCATATTTTAGTCCTTTTTCATTGCTTATTTCAGTAGTTAAATGTGTTAGGCGTGTTGTATTAAGCAGGAACGGTGGCGGGCTGCAGCCAGTGACGTGCGCCTCACACGCACTCGGCAAGCGCACTGAACCCGATCTGCTGGCTCGCACTAGGCGAAAACGTTGGCAGGATGTGGCGCGCGTGGGGGTAAGGGAGTACGGCACTCGTTGCTTCACGCAATTCAATTGTTTGTCATTCAATTGCTCGCTGTGTTTGTTAACCTATGAAAATCTTATTTTTGTTGAAATAATGGTGCCAGTGAAAAAAAATACCCAGACTTTAATGGAATCTTGGATAAAAAATGACCCAGGCCAATTTACCACTGATGGCACTGTGATTTTCTGCAAGTCTTGTGACAAGCGAATACCTTCATCAAAAAAATACCAGTACTGGTAAAAATACCAATAACACGGGAGTACTGCTTTCCATATATTGTGAAAATAAACGTTAATTCTTATAATAAATAATATTTTGATTGTGCATATTTCGCCCTTTTTTAGTGCATATTTGCATGCATATTTTGGCATTTTGATAGTGCATATAATCCGATGTCTACTTATTACATTCAAATAGTGTGGTAAAATCAGGGCCGTGGGGGGATGCAGTACATTCAGGTGCCATGCTGTATAGGCGCTCATCTCCCCGCTCCTTGCAAGATGGACGCCACTGTAAAGCAATGTAAGATGCTCTCATCACTCTGATGAGAGCGCCTTACAGACCTTAACAGCAGCATCTATGCACCTCTGCTCTGCCTGTGTGACAGGCAGAGGCAGAGTGCAGCAGCGCCTCCCCCTCACTAAATGACACTGTAGTGACCTGAGGTGGATGGAGAATACTGGGTGCTGGATACACATGATGGGGGATAATAGGTGCTGGATACACATGATGGAGATACTGTGTGCTGGATACACATGATGAGGATTCTAGGTGCTGGATACACATGATGGAGATACTGGTTGCTGGAGACACATGATGGGGATACTGGGGAGCTGGATACACATGATGGGGGATACTGGGTGCTGGATACACATGATGGGGGATAATATGTGCTGGATACACATGATGCAAGATACTGAGAGATGGAGAGACATGATGGGGCTACTGGGTGCTGGAGAGACATGATGGGGATACTGGGTACTGGATAAACATGATGGGGGATACTGGGAGGTGGAGAGGCATGATGGGGGATACTAGGTGCTGGAGAGACATGATGGGGGTCACTGGGTGTTAGATATACATGATGGGGATATTTGGTGCTGAATACACAAATTATTCAATCAATCCAGACAAACACAGTGTGCAAATGACAAATATGAATAGGTAATCCAAGAATACAAAGATTATGACATGGACTAATTTGGATAGCCTGTTAGACCCTATAGGCCTGATCCAGACCTATGCTGCCTTGCGGTAATACGTCGGGCGTAAGCGTAAGATCAGCTGAAATGCAACATCTGGCCAGCGTTACTACGGAAACACCCGATTTCTGATCGGGCATCCATAGTATTAGCGTAGTAACGGCTGAGGGGGCATCCCTCGCCGTTACTACGCAAATGTTAGTGTAGGTAGGCGGGGTGAGGTAGTTTAATGAGGGAGGGAGGGGTTTTCGTTAATACGCTCCTGTCGTAGCATATTTTCCATCTCTTACGCCGGCTGAAGTTAGGGTAGCCTTCAGTCGGCGTAAGCAAGGGAAAATACGCCCGCACAGGGGGAGTGTCTGGGAGAGTGAACACCGATACGCTGTGCTTTAGTAAGCACAGCGCTTCGGCGTAGTTCTGGATGAGGCCCTAGGACACTATTGTATAGTGGTGACTGTGATTTGCTTTGTTTTATTGTGGTTAATACTGTGTTGTATGATGACGCTTACTATAATCTAGGATGGTCACTGGTCAATTTCAAATTGTTAAATAGAAGGGCGCAAAATTAAAGTCTGCAGGGGGTCGAACACCCTAGCACTGGCCCTGGGTAAAATGACATCAAGTACTATTAGAGAAGTATGGAGAGTGTGCTAATTATATTGTTGTTTCACCAGATACTGTATATGTTGTACAACAGCTAAGTGATTTTTTTGTGTCACGGTTTTCCTGAGGATACAACACTTATATCTTCCTTTGTATGCTTACTGCTTACATAAGCACTGTGCCTCCACATCTGTGATAATACTAGCACACCTTAAACTACTTAAGTATGTATGTTTATTTATTTATTTAAAGAATTGCAGAACAGTACAAACAAGTGATAAACAATAGTAAAATAGTACAATAGTACATGTAATGAGTGATTAACAATAAATACTGAAATAAAACAGTACAATTAAAGGATTTTATAGTAATCCCAATACAATTGAATAAAACAATTATAATTCAGTCAGTCAAAATGATGTTTGCATGCAAAGACTAAATATTGAGACTCTTCCAACCTACTGTCATGCCCAATGATACCACTAGGGCACAAGTCCTGGGGTAAAGGCAGAAGTGCTCAGGCAACATAATGCTGTTGGCCACTGGTGAACACACAAAAGCTGCCACTGCTCAGCTAATCTCTTGTGGTGGCTTGTGTGTTCAGGGGTCGAGGCTTAGCTGATCTCCTGCAGTGGTGTTTACTTGTAATGCTTAGACAATCAGCTGTCAGGGACATTACAGCTGAGCGACTGAGCAGTAAGAGCTGCCTCAGAGCATCAGCTAAGTACTGTGCTAAGTAGGAGTCGTAGCTCAGTTGATCCCCTGAGCCTTTGATGCAGTATAGGTAAACAATGCTAAGGGTGGACAGGGGAAAGGGAATGACGAGCTGAAGGCTTCCCTAGGGTGCCCAGAGACCTAGTACCGGCAGTGTCAACTGCATAACAATATAAGTGCTCTACTACACCACAAATATATAAATAGCGACAATTGCAGTCAAAACCTAGATCCACACCACACAGGGCTGCCAAAAGAAATTGTGGTAGACAAAACTGACAAAATAGGCATGTCTGTGGTCTGTGGGGTGTTAAATAGTAGGTGGACGCATACAGAAACTACTTTTAATCATCTCCACACCCCCTCACCCCCCAGAGTGCCACCCTCCCCGCTTGCACCTTTATTTAAAAAAAACTTGGGCCATACCAGGAGAAACATGTGAAAAGCAGAGACAAGAACCAGGAGAATTTAGTTTTTATAGGCTTACAGACAATGCAGAGAACGGAGGAACTCTCTAAAGAACTTAACTACACACCTACCGCTAGAATAATAACCCCGGAGATCATACAGAAACCTTTGCTGAAAGCAGAGCACACAGCTGCACAAGCCATCAAGATCCCCCTTGTGTTCCCCACAATAATGAATTTATTTCTCTCATGATATACAGACTATAAGTAATCTATTAATTGAATTGAAAATTATAAGAAACGTTGGAAACCAGATACTGAGACAGTAGATGAACTTGTGTCTTTGTTAAGTGCTGTATAAGTAACCCAATAAGTGTTAATAAGTGTATCTATCTACCAATGTAAACACTATGGGCCTGATTCAATTAGCCGCGAAGACAGGAAAAAGCTTGCAGTGCGCTTTTTAACGTCGATGCAAAGCTAATTGAATCAAGCCCTATTTGTAACTGTTTATTGTGTTTATACCATACAGGAGACTAACATCTCCTATATAGCAGCACCACGGACCTGGGATCCATCAAACCATTATATTAATGCACACCCTAACTATATACAACTTTGCAGTGCTACTTTTCCTTCTAACCCCAATGTTTTCCTAAGTACTAACTAAGAGACCTGTAGGCAATCTACCATTGTGAGAAAAGGCAGCGGTATACGTACACACTCCCCCTTTTTTTCTATAGAATGGAGTGTTAAATGCCTGTTGGATTAATGCATAGGGGGGGTTTGTTCCACCCTGCACTTTGGTCCTCTATTGTTGTGCAGTCTTATAGAAGGGTAAATTACATGGGCATAATTAGTGTATAATTGGTACCAAGCCCCCTTGCCCCCTCAGCCTAAGCTCTAGGCACTGTTTCTTTCGCTACTTCTCTCATGGCAGCCTGATAATAAACACTCGGGTATCATAACTCACTCACACACTCAATCTACCTCTACCCATTTCTGGCCATGGTTAAATGGGGGATATATATCATGGGCAGGCCCACCATTACCAATACATTTCTGCCTTAGTGCTCCTCAACCAATCCCCAGACTTTCACTGGCTCACCTAACAGCACCTTGCAGTACCATAACATTGGGTCTTAAGCATCATGAAGATAACACCCAGCTTTCAACTTCACTCCTTCTCCCTGACATATAAAGAGGCTACTGATTAGCAACGGTGAAATTAAGATAGAGGAGGGGACTGCTGAATGGCACACAGAATATACTGTCTCTTTATCGAATGTAGAATAAGTTGCTAACCAAAGTTGTCTCACTTAAAATGAAAGCAAAAAGTTAATATTTGTGCAGTGACTCTCAATGCTGTTTTAGTCCTAGCTATTAAAGCTTAATATATGTCCTAGCATTGGATATGTAACAACCATAAAAATAAGTTTGTGAGTTTGAGACAACTTAATGACAACTGATCCATTTGAGTAAGACAACTGTAAAACATCTAAGATATGATACAAATAAATAAACTGGTGAAGAGTTTATAACAAATGCCCGCATAGTCAGTGCAGAAGCTGATAGGCTTTTCTCATTTTGATAATATCTCAAAGCCTTTGAGGACACTAAAGCTTCCACTCAACTAGCTTTATTCTGTAGGTAATGGTGCTTGCACTAGTCATAGTTTGTTAGTTGTTTTCCTTATGGCTTCCTATCTCTGCCACGTCTCCAGTGTCTTAGAACAAGTAAACCACTGACCAACAAAAGCCTAGTGCCCACTAACTAAAAATGGCCTATCACCTGCTAAGCAACAAGGGCCTACAGCCCGCTAACCAACAAGGTTCTAGCACCCACTAATACTAGAACCATAAATCCCAGTGTAATTCAGGCCCTAGTGCCCAGTCTGCTGTACCCCTGGGTCCTGAGCGCAACCACTGCCAACCACCTGTTCTCCAGTCTTCCTCCTACTTCTTAGCCTGTTCCCCTCGCTCCTCTTCTCCCTTCAGCATACACTTGGCAAGCTGCCATGACTAGTGACCTGTACCGATTGGTCTGTTGCAGTAGTTCTGGATCTACCTCCCATGTGTCAAGACATTTCTGTGAATTTCATAAAAATGAGACAGCTGGCCTGAAAATTGTTGGTATTATGTTGATCCCAGTTACCAAACATGGAGGAGATTGATATAGTTTACTTTGTTAACAAGACGCGCACTGGATACATATGTGGGGCACTCTGTTTCCAGGATACCTCAACAAAATGATAGACCATCGTTTGGCATACTTTACCCAATTACCTTTGCAAATGGCAATATCCCTCCGCCACACCTCTGCTGCTGGTATCGCCGGACCAAGGGACAGGTGAGTAAACTATCTGTGCGGGGTAGGGAGGGTTAGGGTCAGGCTGTAGGGGAGGGAAGGTTAGGGTCAGGCTGTAGGGGAGGGAGGGTTAGGGTCAGGCTGCAAGTATGGGAGGGTTAGGGTCAGGCTGCCAGGAAAGGAGGGTTAGGGTAGTGAGAGGGGAGGGTTAGGGTAAGAATTAGGGAAAGGAGTGGGGGACTATTTTAACTCACTTTTGGAGCGCAGAGTTTTTGGTGCTCAATTGCTATGCCTCATCGAGGAAATTTAGAAAATCAGCCGTTTGGACCAGAGCCCCACACGTTTGCAGAGATATATGGTATATTTACCAGCGATTCCAGCAGGGAAAAAATACACTGGGCCTCAGTAGTGGTGTCTCTAGTGGTCGGAAATATCTGGCACCAGGTGTCATAACCAGATATAATAACCCACCTGTACGCTTTCTCTGTGTCGGACGTTGTCACCCGATTATTATCTCCCCTTTTTGGAGGCCAGGAGGAGTCGGGGTTCCACAGAAAGAGAAGAAGAGATTAAGGAGAGAAAACCACAGACAAAGATCTAAAGACCTGATTTGGCCTAGACACAAGAGAAGCAAAGTGTGAGTATAATACTTACCTTTGTGATTCTTTTGTGATGGACGTTGTCACCTGATTGTGTGCTGTCTCTCTTTACTTTGGGGACGGCGAGGAATTGGTAGCCTGGAACAAGAAGGAGGAAAGATAAAGTAAAGACTGCATTCCGTTGTAACCCAAGAGAAACTAAACGGAGAAGCGGTTACACACCCCTTTAAACCGGGACTCTAAGAGAAGTGCCGTGAGTAACAGAAGTACTCAATCTACTTTCATTTGTTATACAGGGAAAGGTACCCCCTTACCGGTTGTATTCTAGAACATATTAGAAAGAGTGGAAAGACATTTCTGGAGATAAGAACTTTGAGCAACAAAGACCCTTCATATTTTACAGACTTTGTGTATGGACTGTTAGTATGCCCCCTTAGCGGACATTCCTATCCCATCCTTTTACCTTAGGAATTGCTGTTTGTCACACAATTTAACACGTTCACATGATCAGAAATTTTGGAATATGATTCTGCCCTAAAGAACTCTGGGTGGACTAAACCTTAGACAATTTTTAAAAAAGCACAAAATGTAAAAAGTTTTTGGGTAAAAGTCTTCTTAAGCGAGACATCCCTATAGTGAATCAGTGGTTATCCAACAAACTAATTGGGAGCTACAAATAGGGTAGATCTCAGTATATCACATGTAACTTCATGTATACTAATCACTCATCTTTTAGAGGGACGGATTGCAGGTCATATGATATAACTAGTTATATCAACTGTAAAAGCTGTTATCTGGTGTACCTCTGGTGCTCTATGTGGGTTGCACCACAAGACAGCTTTGTGTAAGGTTTCTTGAGCTTAGGAGAAACATTATTAAAAACATTAAGTCGCACTCTTTGTCTAAACATATAAATGAGTCCCATGGAGGAAATATCAATTGTATTACAGTGAAAGGTATTGAGGCCATTAAAGAAACCAAAAGGGAAGGGGACAGATTCCCTCAACTCTGTAGAAGAGAATCGTACTGGATCTTTAAACTCGACACACTGTTCCCAAATGGCCTAAATGATTCAATTGCGCTAGACCATTAATGATATACTGAATAAAATTATTATTATTGTTTTTCCAATTTTATTATCCATTGTTTAGCATAAGAGTTGTTTGGTCTCCTAAGGCTCTCTGTCGGTCCACTACTTTTCTGTCCACTACTTCATGTGCTAATCATGAGCACTAAAAATTAAACTATATTGATATTCCTCTAAAAAATAAAGTAAATCTATTATAATCAAGATAGTAAAAATCAATAAAGATCTATGTCTTCATTTGAAATCTTGCTGCGCTAGCTACATCGGTTGTTCATAATATTCTTATATGGAATGTGTTTTTAGTAATAATAAAGAATGTGAGAAATTTTATTTATGTTTTACACCACTAAAATATCTATTACCATTCTATCCCAAAGGATTTACATAGCTACCTTCCATTCTGTTTTCTACCCTCACCCATACATATCAACTAGAGCTCTTATAATTATTTGTAGGAGTTGAGTGGGAAGTGAGAATGGAGATACCGATATGAAGACCTAATAACTATTATAATTATTCACCTCCATATTCTGTGTTTTTGGGCCTGATCCAGACCTACGCCCGCCATCGCTTGGACATGCGTGCATGCGTGTGCATGCGTCGGGCAGATCAACGATCGGGCGTCCGTAGAAGCACCGTAGGGACGCTGGAGGGGACGTCCCCCAGCGTCCCTACGTTAAGGTTAGTGTAGGTGGGTGGGGGGTGCTAGTTAAATGAGGGTGGGAAGGCGGGCTAAGCGGCCATACGCTCCTAGGCGGACATACGCTCCTGTGCGAGCGTATGGCCCCTTCCTTACGCCGGCTGAAGTTAGAGGAGCTTTCAGCCGGCGTAAGGAAGGGAAACTATGCCCGCACAGGGGGAGTGTCGGGGAGAGTGGACGCTGATACGCTGTGATTTAGTAAGCACAGCGCATTGGCGTAGGTCTGGATCAGGTCCTTTACACCTCTATTGTGTTTTCATCTTAAATCTTTCCTGGTCATGCAATATACCATCCTTTTGACTTTGTCTATATATTTTTATCCATTTATTGTTGAAAATACATATACATTTAGGTTCTATATACAGTCTTAATCCTGCTTACCCCTTGAATGTCAATAATACATACAATTTTTGGTTATTTATTCATAATTTTGCTTTTGAACAGAAGAGAATGATTTACTGCACTACCAAGATAATAATATTAACTTTGTTATACTGTTTAGTATGATATAATACCTAGTATTCTTTGTTTATATTTATATATCCACTTATTTATTGTTAATACTACATACCACATAAATTTTTAGTTGGTATGTATAGAGTTAACTTTACTTCTTAATCAAAAACGGCTCAGGGCACTGCTAGGATAAAAATAACAACGATGTTGCTTTACTTTGTATTCTTTTTTATTATTTATTCATATATATTTTTTTTATTTAGGCTAGTTGATTTAATATTACATGGGAATTTTTGTTTCTAAAAAAATAAAAAACCAACCATAAGGCTTCTAATACGCCCACCATTTAATTAATTCAACACCTGGGAGACCTGCATTTAAATGGACTTGAGAGATTTTCCCAGTATCTGCTCTCTGACGAAACCTGCGGGAGAAACGCGTAAGAGCTGTTATCCGTTCAACTATTGAATTCATTGCACGTCACTTTATTTGTACTTTGGTCCAAAAGCTGTTATCCACACCAGCGTATTCAGACTCCATAGAGGACTAAAAATTGAGAGCTGATTGAGAGCCGATACTCTGAGGCCCGCTGTGCTGAGACCGCGGCTCACACCACCTAGCCGCTGCAGTGAGCTGACATCTCCTCTTTGTGCTTCGGCTGCTTTCTCTTATATTGGAACACATATTTACAAGACTATTATTTGTCCTTGCAAACAGGACTGTATCTAAAGAGACTCAAAAATGCTTTACACATTCTTCTACTAACAATTATCAACTTAAAATATACCATCATTCATTATGGACTGTTGGCTACTTAATACATCCTATTGAGTGCTGCCTTCTACAACTAAAGGAGTGTCATTGGGCCTGATCCAGACCTACGCCGCCCACTGTAATTCTGCCGATCTGGGCATGCGCCGGGCAGATGTTGCCCGGCGTAGTTAGGGAAACCCGTTCCTCAGGATCGGGCGTCCCTAACTGTTGCGTAGTTACGGCGAGGGGGCGTTCCTCACCGTAGCTACTCAACAGTTGGGCAAGGAAGGCAGGGGGAGGTAATCTAATGAGGGCTGGAGGGTGGGTTTGGGCCATTACGTTCCTGTGGCCAGCGTAATTTTACACTGTTACGCCGGCTGAAGTTAAGGTAGCTTTCAGCCGGCGTAACAGTGTGTAATTACGCCAGGCACAGGGGGAGTGCCGATACATTGTGTGCGTTAGTATGCACAGCGCATCAGCGGAAGTTAGGATCAGGCCCGTTGTTCTATTGCATTTGAAATATACGATCATTGGGTGTGATATTACATATTTGTCTCTACAGCTTCTATTGTCCACATCACTGTGATATAGGTGCTTAAAATTAAGAACGGATTTTTATTTTTATTTTATTATATGTATTTTATTTTTTTGCTTTGTCTTCCATTGGTGTTTTTTATTGTATTATTTTAGAATAAATATTTTTACATTCTCACAAGCTAACACTCTATAAAACAGTGGATTTGATACATAATGGCAGGTGGTTTATATCACACAATAGACCAGCCAGGGTTTATGACATGGTTGCCTACTTTTGAAAAAAAAAATTCAGAGAGAACCAGGGGGCGGTCCCTGCATCACTAGGATTTGTGTATGGGTGTCCTGCAAAGTATCCAGCCCCCGTCAGTATTCCCCATCATGTGCCCCCAGCCCCCCTCAGTATCTCCCATCATGTGCATCCAGCCCCCCTCAGTATTGCCCATCATGTGCTTCCAGCCCCCCTCAGTATTGGCCATCATGTGCCTCCAGCCCCCTTAGTATTCCTCATCATGTGCCTCCAACCCCCAGGCATGTCGTGAACAGCATGTTGGTGACATCTGCCGGCTCATGAGCAAAGCACTTTTTGGTACAGGTGAATTCTAGGGTTTCAACCTCTTCAACAAGAAATTCCTGGACAC
>WWET01000121.1:492744-510856 GCA_011038615.1 Limnodynastes dumerilii | reverse complement strand
GTGAATATTCTATTTTAAATATACATACAATTTTGATATAATAAATGTGATATATATATATATATATATATATATATATATATATATAGTTACATTGCTGTTGTGGAAGAAACATTTGAATTTGATTTTTTTTTTATCCCCACACACTGAAAAAGTTGCTTTATTAACACTATAACTAAAAGTTCACATTAATTGGAAATCTAAAGTATTCTAATTCATGGATAATTTATATTAAAAGTTGCATCAGTTTCTCTAATACATTTTTTTATGCTTTTGGTTGTGTTAGTATTGGAAGCTTCCAGTTTGTGCTGTTTAAGAATTTGAAAGTGTTAAATAAAATGTCTTATTAATTATAATTGGCTACTATTCCATATTCTATATACCCTGTACCTTGGCAGCAATAGACTTACTAATATTTCATTTTAAAAATAGTTTTTTTTTGTGGTCAGTTTTGTCCCAAAGCGCCAGCTCTACATCTTCTTTCTGAAGCTCACACAGTAGTACTGTGCTTACAACTGCTGTCAGGGATGAGGCCAGAAAGTGGGCCCAGAAAGTACCACCTTGCACATGCCATGGAAGCGCCCCTGCAGAAGTGCCACCAGCCTGTACTCCAAAATGTTTTCTGTCGTTAGCAATTTGGAATGTTAGGCATAGCACAGGAGTCAACCTTCACCTCAATGCAAAGCTAAAATGTGGAGAATAAATTCTAGATAACCCACACCACACTTGGTCTCTGATTATTTAGTCCATATCATATAGAGCAGAACCAATCAATCAGTTCAAGAGGATTTGGCTAGACAGTTTTGGAATAGATAAGTTTAATTATAATTTAAGAGATAAATGGAAAAGGTCTGTTTAATACCCCTTTCACATCACAAGCTCTGAAAAACCCGGGTTGGCGAATTGCAGGGTCAAAAAAAAACAAAAAACAGCAGCTCTTATTGGCTGAAAAAAATTAAGGGGACTTCACTTTTTTAATAAACCACAGGACCTGAAAAGAGAGAGGCTGCATTTTTTTAGTTAATTATAGGTTTCCTTTCTGGTCCTTTTTACTGCAGTTCCACTATTAGCCACTATGAACTTATTATATGCATGTCTCCCTTCTGGTCCACAGGTGGACCATAAAGGGGACATACTTGTACTAAATTTATAGTGGCAAATAATGAAACTGCAGGCAGATGGACCAGAAAGGTAACCTATAAGTACTAAAAAAAAACCAGCAGCCTGTCTCCTTTACCTCTATGCAGCTCCTGGCTACAGATTTGTTTATTATTGCCATAGCAGGTTGAAAAACAACCTAGGACCTTTTACATTGCTACCCTACCCTTCTTTTTTCCCTGACCCTGAATCCCGGGTCATTAGACCTGGGTAGTTGAAAAAGGGACGTTTCACATCACCACCAAATCCCCGGGTTTTTGCAGAGACACGTTTTTATTTTATTTTAAGTGTAACATTTTTATATGGAAAAAGAATGTCTCAGCAGGGTTAATTTGCCTATAAACATTTTTAGTAAGACACATGGAAATGGCCGCTCCAGAGGTGAGCTTACACCAGAAGACGTGAAGTTTCTTCGCATGATTTTGTACTGCGAATGCTCAGAACTAAAGAGCTCACAGTTACGGCTGGTTCAGACCTAAACACAACTCAAGCGGTAGATTGCATTTGGGGGGTTGTAGAGGAAATGACGGGGTAGAGGGACATAGGCAATGTACATTAAGGGTGTGCCCAAGCAAGTGCACCCAATCCAGAGCTGAACACAGATATAAAAAAGACTGTCCCAGGTCATGTCTAAGACGAGGAGGGCTGATGTTTTTGGGGGTTCTATGAAAAAAGCTCTCATGAACAAAAAATACCACAGGAAAATTGCTCACAGATAAAACCCAGCTGTCATAAATGCCCACAAGACAAGTGCTCACACAGAGAAATACCAACATGAAAAAAGATTCCCATCGAAAAAAGCCCACATGGAAATATACCCACTATTTTTTGCTATAATTTTACTATGCTAAAAGTATATTAATTCCTGGCTATACAAAAGTGGCCTGTGTATGTGTATGAAGAAGGTTTTACTACTCTTGAGTGTAAATATAAGGGAAAATACAAAAAAAATCAAAGTGAAGTTAATTTGTTTTTTTATCAACAAACTTTATTGAGAGGGAAAAACAATAATAAAAGAAACAACAATTATTTAATAACACATTTATAACCCATAATGAGAACATTTTTAAAAAAATTAATAAATTCAGATAAAATTATTTATTGCAAATTAGTCTTAGTCCATTAATTAATTAATTAGTCTATTAATCTTGTCAAGTAACTTAGTTTATCTTCCGCCTGCTCATATTGCTGCACAGAAGTGACAACCATGTCATGTAATGCTTCATATTTCCTTTTTTTCACCTCTAGGCAAACTGCCTGTGCATTTGCCAGTGTTAATTTGTGGCAAGCCAGGTCCCTCTGCAATCCATCAAATAAAAATCACATGCTGGGCTAACTGCAGTGGAATAGGGAATTAAGCATGCTGTAAAATCCCTCACAACAGTTTGTAGTTGGCGACTGTTCCAGGGATACATCATAATGATTCCTTGTTGTTATAGGAAACTGAGGAGCTCTACCTGCTGCACCCTCAATATATGTAGAAAAGAAGTACGTGAGCACTTCATTATAGCTTTCTTCATCTGGAAATGTGGAGGCAAGGTTACAAAAAACACTTTTCAAAGATTGGAACAACGGCTAATGCAGCAAGTGTCATTTTTAGGTTAATATTAGTTTCATATTCAGTCTTTAAGCCAACATTGTTGATTTTCCTAATGAGACTCTGACACAGATGAAAATGGCACCCTTTGACCTCACCATGTGGAAAGGGAATCCTAATTGCATTTATACAAGCCTTCTCACCATTGACTAAAAGCTTTTGATGTGCAAGATTTGGAATCAATAGATTCATTAGGTCAAGCATTCTATTATATATGTTTTCTTGGGTCGGATCCAGGAGGCTGGACTACTGCGTATGAGATACACATGGTGGGTGGAATCCGGAATGGTAATCATTCAGTAAGGGCGGTACAAAGCCCTTCAGTACAATCCACTATTCTGTTCCCTTCAGCATGCAGAATATTTAAGGTAGGTTTCTGCATGTACATGAACAGAATTCTGCATAGCAAATTCCGTACATTAGCCATAGAAGCTAATGTACGGAATCTGCAATTAAGTAGCAGAAATGCTGGATGTGGCACTCACCGGAAGACTGTGACAATTCTTGTGGAGTTTAAAGGGAAAATATTGTTTCATATAAAGAGATATGAGCAATTCAATGTTTTGTCTTTCTGTGTAAGTAATAGGAATAACCTTCAATGATTTTACTTAGGAGGGTGAGAGAGCTTGTGGTCTGTCACCCATGTTGATGTTAAAAGACATTTCAAGTATTGATGCAGGTCTAAATTTAATGAGGTATTGGCTACTCTGGGTCTTTCTGACTTAGGTTATAAAGGGAGGTTTATAAGCACAGCTTTTCAAACTCTGTGGGCTCTCTGAAGAAGGAGGCACTCTCCAACCTTGTTAAAAAGTGCCTGAGCAGAGCTACAGAAAAGTGGGAAATTATACTGTATTTCTCTTACAATGCCTGAAAGTATAGCCTACCCTTCAATCAACTAATGGTGTATCCTCCATACTCACCAGTAACAAGGGGTGACCGCTCTAAGGGAAGGAGGCATATAGGTCTCGGTTCTTCTTTGATTTTGGTGGTTGTAAGTGGTCCTTTTTGCCTAGAAGGACTAAAGAACCATATTAAGATTCGTATTAAGGGCCGAATTCACAACCTCGTAACTATTTATGCCATCTACGTAGCATATCATTACGTAGATTGCGTACATGCGGTTTTAAAGACCGCATGTACGCAATCTACATTACAAAGCACTACATAGATAGCGTAAAATTGTTACCACGCATGCGTAGTAGCTACAATCTTAAAATTAGGCATGTATGTTAAAAATTACGGAGTTGTGAATCCGGCCCTAAATGTTTAGTCAGTTCATAATTTTCACTTGCTTCTGGTTGGAAAGTTTAAACAGTAGGGTGAGCTTTTGGCACTGCATGAGCACTAATATACAGGCTTCTAATGGGTGGTGTACCAAGGTGGCCATGTTTTACCTTGTCTACCAGCAGTGAAAATATCTATCACCATTGCAGCGACCTCTGCAGATTCTGTTCTGGTGGTCACTTGGATAGTTACTGTACCAATGGGTCTAGGGAGGTTTACGTTGCATGAGCACTGCTGCATTTTGGTGTAATTTTACCATCTAGGTTGCACCACATTTTACTGCCCTCGAAGTCAGTGGTTATCATTAGGTGGGTCGTAAGTACTTCTTACCATCTATGGGTACAATTCCTTGCCCATCGTCATAGAATCTGGACAGTGATACTATGGGCCAGATTTACTAGGCTGTGGGTTTAGAAAAGTAGAGATGTTGCCCATAGCAAGCAATAAGATTTTAGCTGATATTCTCTAGTATGTAAAAAGAAAGTGAGAGCTGGAATCCGATTGGTTGCTATAGGCAACATCTCCACTTTTCCAAATCCGCATGCTTAGTAAATCTGGCCCCATATGTCTTAGTTGATACAATTTCTTGTGTGCACGCACTGACCAACAATTTTGGGGGTTATGTATGTTTTTCATTATTACCATTTATTAAATATCTGTTCCTATAGCAATTCATACCTATTTAGGCTGGAGTATTGGATTATACAGAACACATATTCATGCATTAAGGCGTAATATTGGGCCGAATCCAGACCTACGGACGCCCGAGGTCATTACAGCCGGCATCGGTAGGAAAATAGACTTTATACCTGATAATGTGATTTCCTCGACTCCTCCTGGCAGCATACACAAGTGGGTATTTCCTCCCTGATATAGGAGCCAGACAGGAAAAGAAGACACCCCCAGATGTATATAAGGGCTCCTCCATAACCAGGTGTCTTCCGATTTTTCTCAGCTAAAAAACATAATCGGAAATATTAATAGGGTTGGGAATATAAGTATGCTGCCAGGAGGAGTCGAGGAAATCACATTATCAGGTATAATGTCTATTTTCCTCCTCCTCCTCTGGCAGCAAACACAAGTGGGTTCATGCCAAGCCAACAATAAAAGGATGGGAATTGACCACTAACCTTATACGTGAAATGGTTCTTTTTTTTATGTTCAGAATTTTTCTGCCGAATGTTGCATCTGCCGCGGCTATGAGTAGTGTTATGAGAAAGTATGGAGTGAAGTCCATCCAGCTGCCTTGCAAAGTTCTTCTATTGTTGCTGACTCCTTCTGTGCCCATGTTGTAGCCATAGCTCTTGTAGAGTGTGCCTTTGGGCCTGATCCTGAGCTACGGCCGCCGTCGCTAGTACGGCGGCCATAGCTCTAATGCGCATGCGCCGGGCAGATGTTGCCCGGCGCTACTATGGAAACGCCCGATCTATGATTGGGCGTCCATAGTAGCGCCGTAGGGACGCTGGAGGGGACGTCCTCCAGCGTCCCTACGCTCACGTTACTGACTATGGAAACGCCCGATCTACGATCGGGCGTCCATAGTAGCGGTGTTGGGACGCTGGAGGGGACGTCCTCCAGCGTCCCAACGCTCACGTTACTCCTGGAGGGCGGGGGGAGATAAGTAAATTAGCCTAGGGGGGCGGGCTAGGCGGCCATACGCTCCTGTGTGAGCGTATGACCCCTTCCTTAAACCGGGCGAAGCTAGGGTAGCCTTCACCCGGCGTTAGGAAGGGGCCATACGCCCGCACAGGGGGAGTGCCAGGGGGAAGTCAGCGATGTAACGCTGAGCGTTAGCACGCTCAGCGCTACATCGTTGATCTGGATCAGGCCCTTTATTCCTAAAGGTACTTCCAATTTGTTACACCTATACACTTCTTGGATACATGATTTTATCCACCTAATGATAGAAGACTTTGTGGCCGCTTGACCCTTGTTTCTCTCTTCTGGTAGAATGAATAATTGTTTGGATTTTCTACATCTTTTTGTCCTATTTAAATAAATTGTTAGAGCTCAAATTACATCCAAAGTATGAAATTTCTTTTCATTCTCTCCTTAAGGATTTACATAAAAGGAAGGTAATGCAACTTCTTGATTCAGATGCGCAGCCGAAACCACTTTAGGCAGGAAGTTTGGATTTGTTCTTAGTACAACTTTGTCAGCATGGAAACACGTATAGGGTTCTTCCGACTAGAAGGCTTGGATTTCTGATACCTTCTGGCTGAAGTAATGGCTACTAGGAAAACCATTTTCCATGTTAAAAATTTTAAGCTAACATCCTGCAAGGGCTCAAATGTCTCACTAGTCAAAGTATCTAAGACAAGATTTAAATTCCATGTTGGTAAAGGTCTTTTTACTCCTGGCCTAATCCTAGTGATTGCCTGAATAAATTGCTTTATATATTTATTCTGGGCCAGATCTATGTCAAACATTACACTTAATGCCAAAATATGAACTTTTTAAGGGTACTTAGGGCTAAACCCTTATCTAAGCCTCCCTACAAAAAATCCAAAACAATACCTAGAGTAACAAGTTTAGGCATATGGCTGTGGACACTACACCAACTTATGGTCCCAAATTCTATAATAAGCCTTCATAGTAACAGGTTTACGTGCTTTCATAAGAGTATTGATTACCTTAGAGGATAGACCTTGTTTTTTCAGATTGGAGACCTCAGTAGCCATGCCGTCAACTAAAGAGATTCTGGACATGCATGGTAAATTTTGCCCCGGTGCAACAGGCTCTCTGAAACAGAGAGAGTCCATGGCCAGATGTAATAACTGGGAAAACCATGCCCTGCGAGCCCAAAAAGGCAAAATTGCAATTACTATTGTATGACCCTTGAACATTTTGCTCAGAGTCAACTGCACCAGTGGTACTGGAGGGAACACGTATGCCAGTTTGAATTCTCAATGTCTTGCCAGAGCATCCACCGCCATTGCTCTGCTGTCCTGAAATCTGGAAAAGAATCTTTTTCCTTGCAATTTTTGGCTGTTACCATTAGATCCACTAGCTGAAGATAAACTTCCTGGTTTAACTCCCACTCCCTGGGATGCACTGTGGATCTGCTTAGAGCGTCTGCCGTCACATTTTCTTGACCCGCTATGTAAGCTGCTGAAAGATCCTCTGCTATGTAAGTTGCTGAAAGTTCCTCCAATTCCAGTTCTGCCCATGTCAACAATGGTCTTGCTTGTCTCATCAAAGCCTTGCTCTTTGTGCCTCCTTGGTGGTTTATGTAGGCCACTACAGTCTTGTTGTCAGAGAACACTCTCACCACTTTTCCTTGTAACCAAGCTTTGAAGTGGGTGCATGCTTCTTGTACTTCTCTTACGTTGTAGTGCGCTTGGGACAGTTTCTTGGTCCATATGCCTAGAGCATATTCTTTGCCGCAGACCCATCCGGAGGAGCTGGCATCTGTAGTTAGTATTACCGGCTCTAATGTTCTGAACTTTTTCCCTCTGGTAAGATTTTCGCCTCTTACCCACCAAGCTAAATCCTGCCTTGCCATTGCAGAAGCGAGATTAGTTGCTCCTTGTCCTTCGCTTCTTTGTTCCATTGTTTTAGAAAATTCTCCTGAAATTCACTCATGTGGACCTTCGCCCAAGATACTGCTTTGATTACTGATGACATAGTACCTAAGATCATCATACAATCCCCTGACGAGATCCATGGTTGTTTTCTGATATTGTAAACATCTTTTCATTTTCATTTTTCTCTCTGGTATCAGAAACACCTTGCTTTGAAGGGTGTCGAATATCATCCCAAGATAATTGATGGATGTGTGTGATTGTTATTGACTCTTTGACCAATTTATGATCCATCCCATCTCTTGTAGTCTTTCTAGTACTCTTAACGTGTGAACTTGTGTTTGACTTCTGGAGTACCCCGCTATCAATAGATCGTCCAAATATGCCCAAATGTGAATTCCTTCCTTTCTTAAATCTGCAATAATCGATACAAGAACTTTTGTGAATGTCCTTGGGGACGTTCACAGACCGAATGGCAGGGCCTTGAATTGCTAATGGTAGTTGAAGACTTGGAACTTCAAGTATTTTTGATGACTTGGATACACTGGAACATTAAGGTAGGTATCTTTTAGATCTATTGAGGTAAGGAGCATACCTGATTTGAGTCCTAATGTGACTTATTTTACTAACTCCATTTTGAACGATACTACCTTGAGATGTTTGTTCAACTGATGTATATCCATTATCATTCTGTAACCCCCTATGTGTTTTTCTATGATGAACACCCTGGAATACACGCCCTTTTTCTGTTGAAAAATTGGAGCTTTGGTAATTACCTGTTGCCTTATTAGATCCTTCAAGTTGTCTTTCAATGCCTGGTTTTCTGCCATGGTCCTGGGGACTGTAGAAGGTCGGTAGGAAGTCGCTGGTCTTGACAGGAACTGCATCATGTACCCATTCTTTATTGTCTTTAACACCCATTTGTCCATAGTTATGGTAGTCTATTAAAGATAGAAAGAGGCTAGTCTTCCGACTACTAGCAGGGAATCTCTGTTGCTTCTGGCGTCATTGGTTTGCTGAACGAAAATTCTATTTGTTTATGTCAGATTGATATCTTCGTGTATAAGACCTACAAGGTTGACAAGATCTTGCCTCTTTAAATTCTATTTGAGTTACCCTCTGGGGTCTGTTAGTATACGGCTTTTTTGCTCACTCTTGAGGTAACCAAGTGGATTTACCCCCTGACAATTTACTGATAATTTCGTCAAGTCTTGTGCCGAAGAAATAATCCCCAGCAAAAGGTATAGCCACCAATCTGCTTTTTGATTGACCGTCTGCAGCCCATGGCTTCAGCCATAACGCCCTGCGTGTTGCCACTGCTGTTGCCATAGATCTAGCCGACAATTTAATGGAATCCATGGACGCCTGACAGATTAATTCAATTGCTGTTTGTAAATTTTGGATGGTTTTTAAAAGTTCTGTACGCTTTATACCATCATTCTTCTCAAAGTCACCTGCCCATAGTCTGAGGACCCTGGAAGTAACCGCTGCAAGTCTCATGGCTGCACCAGCTATGGAATGCTGCTTCTTTAGGTTGACTTCCATCTTCCTGTCCATGGTGTCTTTGAAAGCGTTGGTTTCTTCCAAAGGTAATGTAGTCCTCTTTGATAACCTGGATATAGCAGTATCCACCTTTGGGACCTCTTCCCATACTTTGGAATCTAGAGATGCAAATGGGTATGACTTATAAATTTTATTTTGAGATGACATCTTTTTGTCCGGTGCCTTCCATTCCTCATTGATGATTTCCTTAATAACTGTGACACTGGAAATTTACGTTCTTTTTTCCGTGGCTCTTTAAATAAAAAATCGTGCAACTGCAAGTCTTCCTCCTTCTCATAAAGGTTTAACGTTTTTTCAATTAATTTAAGTAGATTTTCAACCAGGTCCGCATTTATGGTTTCAAAGAAAAAAGGAATTTATGCAAATACCAAAGTAAATACACAATAAACTTTGGTCAGAGAGCAATAATGACAAGATGGATAGAGAAATATTGCACGGGATGGCGTCACAAAGGGCACATTTCTCTAAGTTCTGTTTTTTATGGCTTGATCCAGAAGCTCTTTTTTTACTGGATTTTTCAGAGCTGCATTAATAATAATAAGAAAAAACTTACTAAATTACTAAAACTTGCTTAGAGAGTAATACATAAGATCAGTATAACTACACTGACCGCAGAGACTGTGACCGTTTTTTTTCTGACATTTTTGATGATGCAGGGAACAACAATTGTTTTGCAAAACAAATAGTAAAATTTTTCCTCCAGAAGCTGCTTCACAATCAAAGATTCTGTTAACAGCAATGAATTTGCGCCAGACATGCATTTAAATGGTGCCTTAATCCTTTACAGGTGTTGTACCTGTGATTGCCTGTTTTTGCCATGCAGACACCCAAAATGGTGGCACCCACGCGTAGCCTAATGGAAGTGTGCTAGTTTCTACACTTCCGGTCCAGATATAGCGCTTTTAAGCGCTCATTCGTCGCCCCCGAAAGGGAAATCACAGAAGATGCTGCCGCAAGACAAGCGACGCTACACCTCTCTCTCCCGCCGCTTCCAGGGATACGGACCGGAGAGCACAGAACCGCTGCAGAGGTAAGAAACTAAACTAAATAACACTGACTCCTATTACAGACAGGAAAAGAAGACACCTGGTTATGGAGGAGGAGCTCTTATATACATCCGGGAGGTGTCTTCTTTTCCTGTCTGGCTCCTATATCAGGGAGGAAATACCCACTTATGTATGCTGTCAGGGGAGGAGGAGGAAATCTGGACACGTGCCTTAACTTTTACAATCACGTATGCAGCCTTCCGGCCGCATACCTGATCGTAACAGGGCTTAACCCACCTATTCCCCTCATTAGCATGTCTGTCTCCACCTACACGGCAAAGATACGACATGAGTAATGAAGGGGAAAGCCCCCTTTTCGTAAGAGCTGGCGTACATAACATTAGTTGCATGCGAACAACCTTCTATACAGGGGAATTACGCACACGCTGTACGTAATTCCCGTCGTCCGTACTGCAGGATCGGGCCCATTATTCCTTAAGTGTATGTAAGGCACCTTTAAGAGTTTTTATTATATTTATTGTAACCTATTTAATTAACCAACTGTTACTATGTGGATACATTATAAAGAAACCAGGCACCAGATTTACTGTGCAATAGGAAAAGTGTAGATATTGCCCATAACAATCAATCAAATTCTAGATTACATCTTCTAGTATGTAATAGGAAAGTGAGAGCTAGAATCTGATTGGTTGCTATGGGCAACATCTCCACTTTTTGTTTCCTATAGCTTAGTAAATCTGGCCCCTGTAGTCTAACAAACTTTCCTCCCCTCCTTCCACTGTTCTCGTCTAGTATTAAAACATGTGACCTCCCATCACTAGGAGAGTTCTGGGGAAACCTTAATTTAACACCTGAGTATGTGCATCTTTATTGCTAAACCGCTAGGCAAACAATCCACATCTTCCCAACCATCCCCATCTCAAAATAGTGCTACTGATTGTAACAATTCCTATGCTTGGCTTTGGCATGGGAAAGGGAACTGAATTTAGAACTTGATGAGAAAGAGATAGTCCAAGATGTTTATCTACTAGCGACAGCATGCCCGGGCGGGACGTTCATTATTTATTTAATATACTTCGGCGGCTGCGGGGTAGGTGGGGGAAGGGGTTAATTTTTTACTAAACGTTTTTTTTTCTTTAATTAACTTTTTTTTCCAGCTCCGCTGAGCTGTGTCTACACTTGCACCATCTCTTGAGATAGTGCAAGTGTAAGGCTAATTAAACAGCCAGCGGACCACGGTGGAAACTATATTTAAATGAGAAAAGCAACTTTTTTCTCATTTAAATATTCCTCCACAGGCGCAGCCCGGTTGTAGGCGCACACAGTTGGATGCTGTGCGCGCTCTCGATCTGGGCATGCGCAGTGGCCATTTTCACTGCTCTTCCGTCTGAAAAATAGATGGAAGCGCAGGTCTGAATCAGGTCCTCTGTTTCATTTTATCGTCTGTGTTTTATCAGAAAAACTGCTTAGCTAGTGTGTAGTGCTGATATCGAGACCTTCACTGCCAGAAAAAACCTCCAAATTATCGGATACTGCTTACTAGGACAGATAATCGTTCTAATGTGTGGCCAGATTAAAGCTGGGTACACACTGACATTTTTAAAAGGATCAATTGTCTTATTATCTGAAATTCCTCATAAGCTACACAATAGGGCTGATGCAGAGTTGCACTTCCACCTTTTTTTAGGTACAAGTGTAGACCTGAGCAATACCATGATCAATTGCAAGGGGAGGCAGATTTAAATTGTAAAACCAGAATTAAAATTAGGAGGTGAAGTTTTTTAGCTCAACTCTGTTTTATAGAGTAAACCGAAAGCTATGCAGTATCTGAGTTCTATGTGTAAAAGTATTGTATTTTCCCTGCATGCAACATTTTTAATTAATTAACACCCCTTACTTTGAAAAATGGTTTAGTCGAGCTGTACACTTGCACCTAAAAAAAAGGTGGAAGTGCATCTCTGAATCAGCCCCAATATCTTTGTACACACTACACAAGATTTCTAGGTGGATCATTGCCCTGCTGCAATGATATACCCACTCACAAAGGCAGCCCTACTGCAGGAAACAAGGTAAAACAAAATCCCTGTTCTAACGTCATTGGGCCAATTAGGCAGTTTATAAAACTAAATAAAAATGCCTGATATGCTTTGGCATGATAATACATGATTGTGCATGCATACACACCTGTTATAAAGTGTAAAAAACCTGTAGCGTGTACCCAGCTTTAGAGGTACTTTTCATTATGTTAATGGTAGTTTTAGAATTAGCTAATTCTAAGCGTGTTGTACTTTATTTCTCCTGTGTGTAGAAGCTTTAACCATCTGTATTCTGGAAATGTATTCTTTTGCGTTTCCCAGCTCTCATCAATACTGTAAACAGTATCAACATCATGCAACACACTTCAAGCTTTCATGTCTGTTTGCATGTTTTGTGCCTTGTAGCAGTGTTTTATTTAATTCTAAACATTTGTTTAATTTATCACTTTTTCATTTACTCTCAGCAAAAATTGTATCTGTGCCCCCTCTCACACCATTGTAAAACATACATCCTGTAAACCTTTATATTTTAGGCAGGACTCCTGCATTAATCAATAACTTCCTTCCACTGTGATTGATGTGAGTTTAGATGTTTTCCAGGTCTCTTCCTTGCTGGAACAGATATGTGAAAATATCCACAGCTGGTACCAGTGGTGTGAGTCCATTCCATTCCCCCCCGAAGTGAGATAAATTCCCCCCTGCCCCCCATGTGATGACAACACAGCTGACAGTGTAACTGTCTGTGTACACAGTGAAACAAGTGAATGTATGTATTGCTGCCCCCCCCTAACTCCCCGGGATCAGCCACAACTCACTCACTGCGGATAGTCGGGAACACTGGAGTACCCGGAGCTCAGTGCTTCCATTGCCTCCAGTACGTCTTCCCCTGGCTGGTACATATATCACCTGTGATTATGAGGAGACCTGGAAAGCATGCACTGTTAATGGTAGTACCTAGGATTAAGATTGAGAGCCCGTAGAGGTACTAATAAAGACTATTATAGATATATTCGAAATCTGATTTAATTTTATTTTAAGCAAAACTGGCTTAGTTATAGAAGACAGAGATCACAATAACAACTATATTACAATATTAGAAACAATATGTATTTCTAAGTATATTTATTTGAAAACAGATGTTTAATTAGGTCAAACAATATAAACTGGGGGTGAGGGGTACTTAAAATATATAAGATGAATATAAACCAGTACCTGCATTGTACGACAATATGATACAAATTTAAATCATTGTTCTTTTTCTTCATAATAAAAGACTGGATCCAGACATCTGCTGTCATGGCAATCAGAGTTTAGAATGCAGCGGCAATGGAGGTCCAATGTCAAATCCATGCAGCATTCTATCTACCGCATGAGTGAGGGAGGCCACAACCCTCGCTTGTATGCTAGTTACGCCACCTCTACCTTTATATTTTCACACCATCCCCATGTAAAATGGGGTTGGTGCAGAAATGTGGATTGTATGTCAGGGCTGAAGCCAGTATTTCCTGGTACTGCAGCACTCGGGCATGTGTTGCAGTACCAACATGAGGCAATTTCCAATCCTACAAACGGAGAACACCCCCTAAGGATCTGACCCAATATTATCATACAGACAGTAAACTAAGTATTAAGTTTTACATTAAAATAAAGCCTAAGGCAGTCGCATATTTAAATACCTTGTGTTGGTATATGACTGTATACTGTTGGTATATGACTGTCAAATAAATAGATAAAAATTATAGTGAACCACATTGGGCCCAATCAAGACCTCTATGCGTGTTCTGTACACACAGAGGTCTGAAAGTCCACACGTGAGAGGGAAGTGAACGACTTACACGTCCAAAGCGCAAGCTTAAGTTCTCCAGCCAGATGGATCTGTGTCTACTGCCTCCCATACACTCACATCTGCATACCAATCCTCGTCATCAAACATCCTAGAATACGTCAAAAATGTATTTACAGACTGATCTTTTACAGACAAAGGACCTGATCCAGATTTTTTAAGCAGTGTCCTATCCAGAATTTGCAAAGCAGGATCTCAAATATCTTTGAGACAACTGTCAAATCAATACAAAATGACCCCTTACTGTCCTTGATGCATGTAGCATCTAGACTGACTTATTTTAAAGCTGGTTCACACTGTCACAGTATCTATATTGGTTGCCTCTATTTTACCAAATCAAAA
Organism: Limnodynastes dumerilii; assembly: GCA_011038615.1. Lineage (NCBI taxonomy): Eukaryota > Metazoa > Chordata > Amphibia > Anura > Limnodynastidae > Limnodynastes > Limnodynastes dumerilii. Next base: position 496,502 of record WWET01000121.1, on the reverse strand, counting down.
ACAAAAATACTCAAACGTCTGTGTCTGTTTCCACCTGCTCTGCGACAGTGGAACTAGATGTTTCACAATATTGAAATGAGAAAATGGGTGTTATTTAAATATCTGCAGCAGCAGAAAAAAGTGCCTGCGCTTCGTAACGCATATGCACTACAACTCTGGATCAGATCCAAAGACATCAACAAGACTGCACTAACTTACTGTACATATCTTCACTTGTCTCATAATATTTACCAGCTCATTCTCTTAGATTTTCACATGATCTGCAACTATCCTCTACAGTTAATAAATGTATTGATTCCCAAGTATCGGACTTCTGGACTGTAACTGCTTTCTTTAGTAACCTCCTTGCCATTAAGACTATCATCTACTCTCTAAACATTCATATACTCCATTTAAATGCACCTCTTACCGCTTACATTATTCCTTAACCTCCCTCTTAACGGGTGTGTGTCCCCGTCGAGAATGGCCGTATTTCGATAGGGCCGTTCTCTCCCATCCAGTTCCGAACCTAAGACTCCCTTCACCGCAGCCTAAACCTAAGTCTCCCTATAGGCTCCCCTGGTACACTCACCTGTCGGGTCCGGTGCGGCGGGTCTGCGGCGGTGCTTTCGGAAAAAGTGAATGGGTATGCTGAAAAATATATTTGCCATACTTACCCATTCATTAACTTTCTAATCACTAATATTTTTGAAACAGAGACAGTCGAAAATAGAATTTTCTTTGCGCAGAACATGTCTCCACTACTGGCTCCAAATCAGCTCGAGAAAGTGTCCAGTGGACACAAAACCTGTAGCTGGAGCTTTTTATAGAAACACCCATCCACAATGGACTGTTACTGGTGAATACACTCTTTACTGCTGCACTGAACTAGTTCTCATGAAAGAAATAATCTGATTTGCAACTGTTGCCACTGAGATATTAACTTTACATCGTTAAATGTGAGTCATTTGGAGATTTGATGTTGTATCGGGCTGGCCACCCACGATATGCTAATTGGAAATTTCTTACATCTGATGAGGACGGATTATAAGAAGAGGATTTGAACTGTCCCCTGTTTTGGGTAAGTTCTCCCTGTCCTATTTTACCCTGACATTAGTTTCCTCCATATCATATGTGTGAGAACTGCTTTTTATCTATTCTCAGCATACTTTGGCAACGTTTCCTGCATATGCGCCTTAACCGGCTTTATGAAATATTGCACCTTCTGCTAACTTCACAGTGAGTGTTTCCACTCGAAAGACTGGGGTATTCTCTTTGAATATTACCAATGAAATGTTTTATATATATATATATATATATATATAGACAAGGGCTGCTAGTGAGACAGGCACTACCCGCAAAGTACAACAGCTAATGGTGCACGGCTAATAAGTAAATAACGGTAAAGCGTGGGGGGGGGGAATCACCAAGCAAATAGTCATAGGGGCGAATGTATCATTGGAGATACATGGGGTAGTAAAGTCAAACGCAATTACAACAAGGGCCTTACGATCAAGTGGGTTGCAGGTTTATCCCCCACAGATGGGCAGGGGATTGCAGATTCAATCAAGGGGACCACACCTTGTAATAAGCTTCCTCTGTACCCCTCAAGTAGGCAGTCATCCTTTCCCAATATATGAAGTCAGGGAACGTAGAGAGGGAGGGGCTGGCTGTTTCCAGGCTTTAAGGCATTTGGCCACAGCCAAGGCATGAGAAGCTAATTTGTGGGAGGAGGCATCTGTGTCAGGAATAGGGTAGAGAGATAGAGAGATCCAAGGTTTTTTTGGGGGGGTAGTAGGGAAGGAGGGTCATCATAAGAGAATGAACCTCATCCCAGAATGGGGTAAAAGCAGGGCAGCTCCACCACACGTGGAGGAGCGATCCCGTGCCTCCACCAGCACTAGTCGGGGCAAGGATGGGGAATTTCTGTTGTAGGGAGGAAGTGGTAAACAACCCACCTCCCTCTTTAAGGTCGTGAGCACATCGAATCCCAGGGTGCCTCCACGGGCGAGAGAAGGCTTTTGACTGTCCTGGAGGGAAGGCAGGATTATCCCAGACGGGTAATAGGGGGAGGTCAGGGGGGAGGCCACGTGGGGTCTACACATGTCCCAAATTGAGGCCAAGAGTGCCGTTGTTGGTAGGGTGAGCATAGTGGAGGGGCGCCCGGCCCGTGGGATACAAATGGAAGATAACAACGATAATCCCAGGTAGGATTCAATATCTACCCAGGCTAATATCGAAAAAATACACACAAAAAAAACAAAAATGTATATTGGCGCTATGAGATAATATGGCTATAATAGCAGCACTATCAGACCAGAAAGGAACAGTGCAGCAAAACGCAGCTTTAGTTCGGGGCTAGCGACACCCTAAGTCCAGAATACAATACAATAAAAAAAAGGGGGTAACAAAAGCACTGTAACGCTGCAATGGACCCAAAAGGTCTGTGCCAATATCAATAATATATCAACATATATGTAGAGAAACTTTTGTATATATTAATTACAAACAACTTAGCTAAAATATAATCATGGTGCCAAAGCAATCGAAAATAAAGAAGAGATATCTTCAAAACCAAATATAATAGACAATATCAAAAATACTGAAGAAGCATATGTACCATAGGTAGAGATAAGAATCCACAATGTGTTAGAGGGGCTCTCCTCCACAATTAGGATAAATATTGCTATTAAATAAAAATAATATGTCCAAAAAGTCAGAGACTTTGTATAATCCAAGTGAAACAACGTTGCCACTGCAGTGGATAGTAAATAAGCACAATGCTGCTGATAAGGATAAAAATATATTGCACAGTACCAAATGGTAGACAACAATGTATCCATATAGGGATGAGGACTCTCGGTTAGATGTACATATAAAGGGCTCTTGTCCGGCCGTAGAAGATGTAAAAAACCACGTGTGGTCTCGGCATTGCAATCCTTGATTAGCGTGCTTGGATATGAAAAAATGACAGCACTCCCGTGCTGTACGGGATATTAGCAGTACCGGACCCAGTTCCTAGATCTCAAGGGGGGAGTATTTAAAAGGAGTGCTTCAGATTTAGACATATTGGCCCAGATCCAGAACTACGGCCGTCTTCCACAGACTGCCGTAATTTGCTGAAAGATAGCTACTGCGCATGCGTAGTAGCTATTGTACGTAATCTACGTATCGTTTCTTAAAGACCACATATACGCAATCTAAGTATTGAAACGATACGTAGATTATGTACAATAGCTACTACGCATGCGCAGTAGCTATCTTTCAGAAAATTACATCCGTCTGTGGAAGACGCCCGTAGTTCTGGATCCGGGCCATTGATTTTATATCCTGACAATTACCAATATTGTTGCAGGACGGCACACGGATTTTATCACGAACCGCGGCAGACGCCGCACTTACCTGCTTCCTGGTTCCCTGACGGCGTCCCTCTCCCGGCGCGCAGCTGCTGCAGCTCGTCGGAGACTGTCACTGAAGCAGTGACAGCCTCTGCTCAGTACTCACCAGTCTTGCCACGGCGTCCTCCGCATGGATTCTGGCGGCAAACGCGATGGTACTCTGATCCATGGGCGCGGCCATCTTGGATGAGTCACATGTCCACGCTGCCCCAATAGATTCAGTGCTCTCCGGTCCTCCAGCCAATCAGTGCGCAGGGCGCACTATTTAAACTCTGTGCACTGTTCCATCGTTGCCAGAACAATCAGGTCTCCCATGTGCCTGGTACTCCTTGGTCTTTCCTGACGTCTTGATCCAGTCCTGCCTGCTTGGTCCAGTCCTGC
>WWET01000121.1:460900-485553 GCA_011038615.1 Limnodynastes dumerilii | reverse complement strand
GGGCGGGGGTGGAGTATTTAAAAGGAGTGCTTCAGATTTAGACATATTGGCCCGGATCCAGAACTACGGCCGTCTTCCACAGACGGCCGTAATTTGCTGAAAGATAGCTACTGCGCATGCTACGTATCGTTTCTTAAAGACCACATATACGCAATCTACGTATTGAAACGTAACGTAGATTACGTACAATAGCTACTACGCATGCGCAGTAGCTATCTTTTAGCAAATTACGTCCGTCTGTGGAAGACGGCCGTAGTTCTGGATCCGGGCCATTGATTTTATATCCCGACAATTGCCCATATTGTTGCAGGACGGCACACGGATTTGGTAGGGAGATTCGAGGGTTTGTTAGGGTAAGCAGCACATCGTCCGCAAAGAGGGACAGCTTATAATCCTGACAGCCAATTTGAATGCCAGCTATATCTGGCGATTGACGAATAGCTGCCACCAGGGGTTCACTGGCCAGGGCAAAAATTAGAGGGGAAAGAGGGCAGCCCTGTGTGGTGCCATTGCTAATGTGAATCAGTGGTGAAGGGGAACCATTTATCATAACCCTTGCTGACGGGCAAGAATATAGTGACCGAACTCCATTTAGATAGGGGCCATGAAGGACAAATTTTTGCAGGGCTTGATCCAGGAAATCCCAGGAGATTCTGTCAAACGCGTTTTCAGCGTTGAGTGACAGAATCACTGAAGGGACGCCTCGGGTTTTAGCTATATGTATTAGAGACAAGGCTCGCCAAGTGTTGTCTCTGGCCTGCCTACCCGGGATAATGCCTACCTGATCATAGTGGATCAGGGAGGGACAGACAACATTCAGTCTGGTGGCTAGGATGGCGTAAAGTTTAATATCTATATTAAGTAGAGAGATCGGCCTATAACTCACGCAAAGCTGGGGGTCCTTTCCTTCTTTAGGGATTACAATTATTCTAGCCTCTAGAGTTTCAAGGGGCCAAGGGGTGCCAGAGAGGGCAGCATTGAACATGGAGTGGAGGTGGGGGAGTAAGAGGGGGCAAAGCGCTTATAATAGGCAGCAGAGTAGCCATCAGGGCCAGGGGATTTGCCTAATTTCTGTGACTTAATTGCTAACGAGATCTCCTCCAACGAGATTTCCCCATTTAGAGATGCAGCCTGGTCCGGGTGCAGGGATAGGAGGTTAACATGTGTGAGGAAGTTGTTTATTAAGGTAGATCTAGGGCGGGATGATAAATTAGTTGGTGGGTGGGTAGATTATAGAGATCTTGATAGAATTGTTGGAAAGCAGCACGGATGGCTTAGAGATCGTGCAGGAGGGGGCCAGTGGGGGACCTAATAGTCAGGACATTACGAGCGGATAACTTAGAGCGCAGTTTGGAAGCGAGTAATTTATCCGCCTTATCTCCTTTCTCATAAAAGGACTGGTTCAGCCATCTCAATTTATTGGCTGCTTGAGCAGTGAGGAGGAGGTAAAGTTCGCCTCTGAGGGATGCAATGCGGTCGAGAAGGGTCGGATTTTTGGAGGTCCTGTGCGATGATTCCAGAGCTACGAGAGCGTCTGTAAGGTGGGATATTTTAGCTAAGTATTTATGCTTATTTCTGGCTGCGATAGCGATAAGATGGCCACGCATTACGGCCTTATGAGCATTCCACAAGGTCATGGGTGAGGTAGTTGAGATGGATTTAAGCTGAAAGTATTCCTCCAAGGAGGCACTATGGTTAGAGAAGTGAGTTGGGTCATGTAGAATCAAGTCATTTATACGCCTGGTGGAACATGGGGGTGAAGATAACGGGTTTGCAAAGTCAGCCGCAATTGGGGCATGGTCGGACCAAGTGTGGGGGAAAATATGAGCGTTAGTAAGTTTTACAGTGAGGTCGTGGTTGAGCAGAACCATATCAATACGGGAATAGGAGGAGTGGGGGTGGGAAAAGGAATAGTCCTTAGGTAAGGGATCACGTACCCTCCAAGAGTCGTAAAGATGATAGAGCTTCATAAAATTGCGGAGTGCCTTGGAATTGAGGGCATCTCCTGGGTCAAGATGTTTTGCGTTGGGAGTCAGTCTATCCAGGGAGTCAAGATGTACAGAGTTGAAGTCGGCAGCTACGATAAGTTCCCCCGACCGTACCTGAGATAAAAGCGTCCCTAGATGCCCAAAAAATTGGGGTTTGGCTGCATTTGGGGCATAAACGTTCACAAGCGTACAAGGGAAGCGTCATTACTATTTTTTATTTATATATTTGTTGAAACCCTCCTGCCCTACAGCGCTGTTTTTCGTTTTTTTGTTTACGTCTCCGCTAATTGCTACTAAAAATCAGGGGATATTATGCTGCTGGAAGATTTTTCTTCTACAGCCTTACATAAATGTCTTGGTTGATGTGCCCAAAAACTCAGCAATAAAAAGAATATTATACACATAATGTTGATCGTAGGCATCTTAAAAATAGTATCAAAGGAAAATCTTACAATGGTATATTATACCCTACAAAATGCTCTGCTCCTGAGCTTCCACCTGTCAGTTACTATGGCAGCCACCTGTGTCAAAAACATTAAACATTAGCTGGTTCATTAAATCCAGGTGAGAAGCTCAGGATTGTAGTAATTTGTACCAAATGGAAGGGGTAATGTTGGAGGGTATGGTATATTCCTCATTATTTCACTTGTTAACCATAAGACTGATAAACTTTTGCCTATTGCACTGCTTGTGCTTTATGCCATAATTTATAGAATAAAGCTAAATAGGAGCAGACAGCATCTGTGCCATGTGACTTCTTTTGCACAATATACGTATGCATATAGCACATTACAGAAAGACAAGGAGTAGGAGGAAGTGTAGTGTACTTAGCATTACTCTCCCTTTGTCCTCTGTGGAGTCTGTACAGAAGGCTATATTTACATAACTAGACAAGTATGGACATGTGGGGGGTATATGGGAATTCAAAGTGTCATGTGAGGAAATTTTATAAGTGACTGTCTGAGGTTATTAAGTAAAATTTTGGAGCAAAAAGGACACAGATGAATTTTGGAATGAATTATGAGGAGGTGCAAGGCTCCTTTTCTATTTCTCATATGGCCCTTTTGAAGGTTAGAGGAATGTACATTTGGCATCTTCCAGTATAATTCATAACTGAATGATCATCCTATTTTTTCTATAATTAATATTAGTTGCAGAGCTACTGGGGTTGATCTGGAGGCGCATACAATTCGGCACAAATCATGCATGCCGTAGGAGCATTTGAAAAAGTGTGGTGGGCTGCATGTGAATCGTAACCGCAAACATTGGTGCCTTACATGTCCAACAAAGTTGTGTAAGTGCAGGGTAGTGCAGTGTAATGCTGGCTGTAAACAGAGGTTCTGATTAATGCGAGCGCCTCCGTGAGATTGTAAATGTCCCAAAATAATTTTTGGTAATTACTGGGAAGTGTCTTAACAGAAGAGTCTGAAGGAGACCCCCCTGGACTTAGCTATTACCTGGGGCTGGAGCAAATATTTTGATATAACAGTCTTTTTTACATCTGTGTTCAGCTCTGGATTGGGTACACTTGCTTGGACACGCCTTTACTAAAAGTTGACTATGTCCCTCCATCCCTCCCTCAGAATGCAAGTTACCACAGCTTGAGTTGCACTCAGATCTCAGTTATGCCAATTTGTACAGTATTGGGCATGATTTTGCACTGTACATGCTCAGAAATCCAACTTATCTGACACCCTGATAAGGTTAAAATAGTCATAAAGTATATTAGTTTTGGGTGCATGATATAAATTTAAATTTTGCTTCAACTGTTTAAGCTTGTGAGCAGAGCCCTCTTACCCACCCCGTCTGTTTGTTACAACCCAGTCATGTTTTTTTAAGGATTGTTAAAATTGTAAAGCGCTATGCTATGATGTATTCAAAAAACAAACCTAATAAATAGTGTTCCAGTAGCTCATTTTTCATTGCTATATGGCTTTTAATGTTATAATTAATATGGCCGCTTGGAAATTTAGCTACAAAACACTATTTATACACCAATTGTAGGTATCCAATAGCGGATATCTAAGGTCATATCTTTAAAACCTGAATCTCTGATTGGAAGAGAATGATAGTTGGCATCTATGATTTTTAAATTTAATAACATTCAGCAGATTAACAATCTCTATTCACTCCTATTATTTTCTATGTTTTCTAAATGTCCACTTCAACAACTGCAGTATATATTGTGAGTACATTACAAGGAAGCTTTTGGATTTAAACAACAATATAATAATTTAAATGTATAATAAGGGATAAGCAAAGTGAAATCTGTTTTTGTTTCTTAAAGTCAATCATAGGTGTTAGTTTCAGATAAAGGTCAACAAGCACTTAAGCTATGTAAAAGTGGCTGGGTAGTGTCAGCAGGAGGTTAGGGTTCTGACACCTCTTAGAATGCAGGCCGTCTCTTATCTGGTGTGAAAATCAACTCCACAGTGGCCAGAGCTCAGAAAGCTTAGTATCAATGTAAGTGACATGCTAACAGCTGGTTAACAAGGAAACAATTGGGGGATAGATTAACAACAAAATTAACACATCTTTTTCTCCTAATAAAATTTCACATATAAAATCTTTTAATTCTATCAGCATATATTTGAACAACTATTCTGTTTTTGCAAAACATTAAAATAAATGGAAAAATCTATTAGGGTTTTTTTTGCATATCTATGACATTCACCTGTGTGTCTTATTTAGATGCAATATCTGAAACTGACAGCTGAGATAGCAATACAAACAATGACAAAGTAAAAGCAAAGAGCTATATTATGCATTAACCTCTTTTACTAAAGAACATCTTTACACTTCCACCTCTATGGAGTGTGAGAAGAAACTGACCAGCATTCTGGAGACACATTGATGTGTTATCACCTTTGGATCTCTTCCTTTATTTATTATAGTTTCAGTGGAGCCTCATTCATATATATATATTTTATTTTATTTTTTTTTAAAGGCTAAGGGAACTCAGGACTTTCTTAATTTTCTGTTTTATGATCATTGTAATAATTTACAATGTACAACAATGTATTTGCATTTTTCTTTATAAAGTGAGTGACGAAATAGCAAAACATATAACAAAAACCTCAAAATTATAGTTGTTCAGTATTTGTGTCTGTGTGTGAGTTATCATTCACATTGCAATATGGTTTTCACCTTTTCTGTTATTGCTTATGACTCTGCTACAAACAAGACAGCATGGACCAAGTGACGAGTGAAGATCCGACTGCTGCAACGGTGTCAAGTAACATTCTTCCCTGCCCTTCACCTTCTATTAACTTAATCTTAACCCTCCATGTCTGCAGCACAACCCTAACCTTTCCCTTCTATTAGACTAACCTTAATCCTTTATTTCCTGCAGCATAACCCTAACCCTCCATATCCCACAGCCTAACCCTAACCTTCAATGTCCCTATAGCCTGTTTCAGGCCATGGCAGGGAGAGAACAATGGGTACTTTGGCGAAACAGGGTTATTCGCTTTATGGGCCTGATCCAGAGGAACGGCCGCCCAGGGAATTACGGCCGGCTCGGCTGTAATTCCCGTTTTGAAGGTTGTGTGCACGCGCACAACCTTCATACGATGCAATAAAGGCCGGCGGCCATAACTATAGTTATGGCGCCCGTAGGTCTGGATCCGGTCCTATGTAACAATTCCAAATAGCAAAAATCAGAATGTGTACATTTCAGCACTGATAAAGCTGTAATTCAGCTGTTGGCTGTATCAGTGTCAAAATTGAGCCTTTCGCACTGGCTACTGCATCCCCACTGTTTCAGACTCACAATTTCCCATTTTCTCTATAATATGTAAATAATAGGCAGTTTTAATGTATGGTAATGGATTAGTAAGACTTTAACTTCTCATTAGCTGCAGACCCTTTGTTACACCTTATAAATAAGCAGTAATCATAATATTAATATTAATAATAATAATAATAATAATAATAATAACTGCCTTTGTGGCAAAATTTACTATATACCATTGTTCTGGTCCAAAGCAACTAAACAAAAGACAAAGGGGCAATTGCACAAAGTTCCAGTTCAATCACTACTGTTTAAAAGAGAAAATACTTCTGAAAACACATATTTTTTTAAACCACTGAATTTGCTTTAAGTATTTTTTTTTGTTACACAACATAAAATCATGTGTCAAATCTACATACTGTAAAGAAAATCATGACACACCAAGATCCTAAAATTGAGAGCAATATTTTACACACAGGACCGGATCGAGTTAGGTACGTTAGGCTACCTATGCACGTAAGGTGTGTAAGTGACCTGATTTGACTGGAGGGCGCATGCTAAGTTCATGTTACGTAACTTAGATCCGTGCAATGCCATTTCTGAAGAAATGGGCTGTGCTTCCCTTCTGTCTGCTAAAATGGGCGGAGGGAAGCATGGTAATTGTCCAGTGTTGGAGCGGTATTCCACACTCATGCAGATTAGCGGTCGTACAGACTGCTGACCCGCACGTTTTAGTTAAGCATAAGCTGCCATAAAGCCCACACGAGAGAGGGGAGTGGTGACGGGGGAGTTCACTCTTCTCTCCGTCGGACGGACAGACTCCCACACGTACGGAAAGCATGCAGGAATCTGGATCCAGCCCACAGTCTGGTAGGTTTACACTTTTGTAAATTCATACATTACATTTATTTGTAGAATTTTTTCCTTAATTGTTTCTTTTATCAATTGGCTGTTTTAAACCAAAATTATCATAGTAGCCAGCGACAGCAAAACATGTAAAATGTAAAATATCTTAGGCTTTATTCTACCTCCTATATATGTCTCCACTACTAAAAAGAGACAAAGGCACAACTAGCCCCTGGAAATGTAATCTTTCAGGCAAACAATCCTTTCCTTGCATTGGGAAGTTCTAAACTCACACTTCCTGGCAGATAATATTTGCCTTGCCTCCTGTCATTATAGTTGGTTCTGGGGACAGTGCCACCAAAAAATTTGCACTCCCTACATAGATGCTTAAATAGCATTTACGTCAGGCTAGGGCCCCTCCCGCAGGCATGGCCTCCAAGTAGTTTGTACCTATGGGAGGGCCCTAGCCTGATGTACAACCTGTCTCCCCTCCCCCTTCTCAGAATTATTTTCACAATTTCAGAGGCCTTTTCTTCTTATGATGAGACACTAAAAATCACAACATGACCAGAGGGAAGTAGTGTATGCACTATAACATCATTAGTGTACTAATTTAATGTGATTAGTGGCAAGCGAGTTATTTTGTAGAAGTGGTAACTTAACGACAATTTAATAGTCATACACTGATGGCCAAATTGCAAAAAAAAAAAGTTTGATTATCTGTCATCAGACATATATAGTTTTAGTATCCGTTTGTGCTTAATTATGAAAGATGTTTATCAAAACAATTGTACAATGCTCCAGAAAACAATGTCATGCTGAAATGCACAATTGGTTTAATGCACTCTTCCAGTACACTTTAAATATACAATACAAAAAATAAGCTTATGGGCGCTTAGATAATAAATTCAAAATTATGAGTGAGAACAGCTGCCGTCTGAGGAGGAAGTGCACCCTCCCCTCTAATTCCAGAAACTGGAATCAATGAAACAAAAGAAAACCAATGACAGCGCTTTTGATTATTGAATTATCTAAAATTATATGGAATGTTGAATCATATAAAACCTCTTGTATATTCTAGTGGCTCTAATAAACACATTAGACACTGGCAAAAATAATACTTATAAAATTTAGTAGATTTATTAAACCTTAAGACATCAAAAAAAATTTAAATATGGACCTAAAGTTATCTATATTCCACTTGAAATCCTTGATAAAGTCCCACTTCAAATGTATGCTCTGCAATACAATAAACATGCACTCGCTAGTGTTGTTGATACAATAGGCACATATATGACGATTTTCGGTAGCTGATTGAATTACGGGAGGTACAAATGTAAACCAATATTGGTTTACATTTGTACCTCCCGTAATTTTGCCAGTGTCTAATGTGTTTATTAGAGCCACCAGAATATACAAGTGGTTTTATATGATTCAACATTCCATATAATTTTAGATAATTCAATAATCAAAAGCGCTGTCATTGGTACACTTTAAATATACTTCCCCCCTACACCTTGTGTACAAGATGTCCGTTGACCAACCATCAAACAATTCCAGCACGGAAGTCCAGAGGTTTGAGAACTGTGCTGAAAGTACGGCCAGCGCACATGTAAAATGTACTTTACAGGAGTCTGGATTTTGCTTCCCTAAGCAAAGCTAGATTAAATATTTTTTTATACTTTTTACTTATGACAAAGTATAATTCTGTCATAAAACAAAAACTATTATATAATAGATGGCATCTTAAGGCCAACTGAACTATATTTATTCACATATATTGTAAAAGTATTCTACTGAAAGTATACACATATAGCTTAACCAATTTCATTTATTTTCTTGGTTTAAGAATTTGTAAATTAACTCTTGGAATGTGATTATTTAAATTCAAATAGGTGGAGACAGGATAATGGTCTTTTAACACCTCCCTCATGACTCCAAGAAGCTGACAGATTTCACACATGGAATGGCCCTAAGAGTATTTAGGAGTGAGTTTATCCTTAAAAAAGCAGACCATTCAGAGAGAGAACCATGGACTCATCTGTGTTATTCATCATTCTTCTATCCCAATTTTTGCTAGCTGACTGCTCTGAGCTCCCATTTCAGGAAAGGATGCTTCTAAAAGCCTTGGGATTAAACGGCAGACCAAGACCAGTCGCTCCTGGACCTGTACCAAAGACTCTTTGGAAAATTTTTGAAAAGGGAATCAATACAGAAGATCCATGCAGGATGGAAGGCTTTCAAGTGCCCGGAAATATTGTAAGATCTTACAAAGATCAAGGTTAGTAATGATGATAGAAAAATAGCATATTTTCATATACCGAAGGTATTAATAATGACATGAAATATAATCTACCCAGTGTATAAATAGTAATTTAGTAATCTAAAGTACATATATTGTTTGCATTTGTTTCTGCCTTGGGTTCCAAAAATTGCACCTTTTTTTTGGCAATAATGAACTGATTTAGTAATAAAATAATTATAATGGATCAAGGTTAGTAATGATGATGGTAAAATAGCATATTTTAATATACCGAAGGTTTTAATAATTACATGAAATATAAACTGCACAGTGCATAAATAGTAATTTAGTAAGTTACAGTACATATATTGTTTCCATTTGTTTCTGCTTTGGGTCCAAAAATTGCACCTTTTTTGCCAAGAATGATTGATTTAGTAATAAAATAATTATACCATAAAATCATTATAATCCAGGATTATTTTCTCCTGAGCATTTTGTAATCGCTTATATTTTACCAACTGTTACTAAACAAGAAGTTTAAGCATATGCTGGCATTTGTAGCTTTAGATCAATCAAAATGTGATTTACTTTTTTCAATGGCATAAGTACAAGCTTTGGTCTGTTGTTACAAGTTTCACATAAGTGTTATAGTATCATCTTTCATTCAATTAATTGCAATGGGTTCATTTTCTAATTTTGTAATAACAGTAATTTATATAGAGTGCATTTTCAAGGAGATACTCAGATAATATACTATACAGTCAATTTTCTGATATATGCGTTAAAATGAATCTAATATTAATAAATGCATACCATTTCCCAGTAGCTGTAGATATGGTATAATATGAGAATGAACTGCTTTTTGACAATGTATTAGAGTCACTAGGGCTGATTCAGTTTGGGAGTAAGGGTAAAAAAGGTGCACGTGTACAGCTCAACTAAACCATTTTCCTAAGTAATGGAAACTACATTACTTTTACACATAGAACACATATACTGCATAGCTATATGTTTATTCTATAAAATAGAGTTGAGCTAAGAATCTTCACCTCTTAATTCTAATTTCACAATTTAAAATTGTCTCCTCTTGCAATTCAACATGGTATCGCTCAGGTCCACACCTAAAAAAAAAGGTTCAAATGCAACTCTGAATCAGCCCCAATTTTTCTTTCTAACTCTAATAATCAGATGAGAAGAAATACCTTATGTATATGTATTGTTATACATTTAAAGAAAAAACATTTCCTAGCAAGAGCCACTAAACTGGTTAACAATTTTCAACTTTTTCTAAGTCACACTATTTCTACATACAGGTCAATGTCTAGTATAAATATGGCCCAATCTACAGAGCACAGTGGGGTGTTACCTTTATTAAATATGGGTAACGTACAATGAGTTGTCGTTTTCTTAACCTATATATTTCACAGTTAATAAAGCACCTTTTACATAATGTTATAACATTATAACTTTTTCTTTTCTTAGGTCCCTTGATTGCCAGTGAGCTTCCACGTGGAAACTTATGTTTTAGGAAATACTTGTTTTTTGATCTTTCTGTGGTGGAGAAAAAGGAACACGTGACCCTTGGCCAACTGGAGATCAAGTTCAAGCACAACACCTACCAAGGGCAGATATATCAGCTTCGAGTATATCGTCCTCTCCATATGTCCTTAAAGGGGATGCGGGACCACTCGATAAACAGGAAACTTCTCTTTGCACAGTCATTCCGTCTCCTTCACAAGTCTCTTTATTTTAACCTGACAAAAGTGGCACAAGACTGGGCCTCCCCAGAAACGAATATGGGACTGGTTCTGGAAATACTCACCAACAACAATCTTACAACAATGAACCATTTATCTTCTTCATGTCAGCAGATAGATTCTTTCATTCACACATCTTTCCTCACTGTTTCCCTTGATCCAACCAGTTGTAAAACCCCTCGAGTCAAAAGAAGCACAGAGCCTTCAATGCCAACCCCCAGCAATATTTGCAAAAAGCGGAGACTGTACATAGACTTCAAGGATGTTGGTTGGCAAAACTGGGTAATTGCACCCCGTGGTTACATGGCCAACTATTGTCATGGAGAGTGTCCCTATCCACTGACTGAGATGCTCAAAGGCACCAACCATGCTGTGTTACAGACATTGGTACACTCCATCGAACCAGAAGTCACACCTCTGCCTTGTTGTGCCCCTACAAAGCTCTCGCCTATCTCAATGCTCTATTATGACAACAATGACAATGTTGTGCTAAGGCATTATGAGGACATGGTAGTCGATGAATGTGGCTGCAAATGAGCATTCTTTACTTATGGATTTTTATTCTTCCACCATAAACGCACCTTGTCAAAAAGTCATTTTAAAAGGTATATGGTCTTTTTTATTTTTTTTATCAGGACCAGTTTATTAATTAACCGGTTAAGCCAATAAGCCTACTGGGTGAATGAGAAAGGGGAATCATTCCACCAAAACTATCCACTGAGTCGTAATCATGGTGCAAGCTTTACACCAGGAATGAAAAGCATCAGAACACAACTGAACTGAAGTCAATCAAGCTGGATTACAGCATAATGAAAGCAGAGTAGCTTTCATGATTAAGTAGCTAATTTAAAGCAACAGGAGCCTTGTTGCCATGTAATAAAAAAAACATAACAATTTATAACTTTGCACTGAACTTTGCACTGTTTATTACGAACTCCTTCTCCAAATGTATTTTCTGTAGCACTAAGAAAACTTACTAAGGTTTGTGAATAGTATTTTGCCATGTATGTTAAAATATAACCAACTGTTACAGCTAACTCAGCTGTCCTATTCCATGTAAACCTATTAAGTGCTCAAAACTGTATTTGAGACAGTTAAATAAAGATTTTCTTTTTCAAATCTATGCAATATTGATACAATATTGTATGATTGCTACATGACAGCTTAGAATTAAAAGCTACATGAAAATACCATGTAAAAAATATTTAATGCTAAGTGGGGACACATATTTTAGCAAGTTTATTAAACATGTACAAACACATATACATAAATTGTTACAATATAAACAAATATAGACAAAACAGTCCCATTTAAGGGAAGAATTTAAATCATATTGAAAGGTTAAAGGCAATAAAACCATTCTCAATATACAAACACTATCAAAAATGATTAGCCATTTAAAATATTGTATTCCGTTAGCAACTCAATTCAAACATTGTTAGTCATTACCTGCAGCCACATTCATCCACTGCCATATTCTCATAATGTCTTAACACCACATTGTCACTATTGTCATAAAATAACATAGATATAGGGGACATCTTTATTGGTACACAACAGGGAAGTGGTACATCATCTGGTTCAAAAGAATGGGTAAGAGTCTGTAGAATGGCATGGTTGGAGCCATTCAGAACATCTATCAGTGGGTAAGGACATTCTCCATAACAGTAGTTAGCCAAGTATCCTCGAGGTGCTACAACCCAATTTTGCCAACCCACATCTCTAAACTCAACATAGAGACGCCTCTTTTTGCAGATGTTGCTGGGAATAAAAGGGAGCCTACTATAACTCCGCTTCTTCCGTGATGACTTGCACTGTAGTGGATTGACTGTCACAATGAGCAGAGATGTGTCAAGCAAGGTTTGTATTCCCTGGCACTCATTTATTGAAAGCAATGTGCCTTCTTTCCTAGAAAAGATCTCCAAAGTTAAACCCAGGTTCTTATGAGGGTCTTTCCAGGTCTGGCAAATGTCTGTCAGGTTAAAGTGTAGAGACTTGTGAAGCAGACGGAAGGTTTGTGCAACCAAGAGTTTTCTACTTGCCTTCTGAGTGTCCATCCCTTTTAGTGGCATACTTAGGATCTGGTAAAGACGTAGATCAAAGGTTTGCCCATAGTAAGTGTTCTGGCTGAACCTTACTTCTAGCTGGCCCATTGTTACCTTTTCCTCTTTCTCCATTATAGAGGTATTGAAAAAGAGTCTCTTTTCCAAACAGAGATTCAGTGGAGGGCTTGATGATTGAGAAAAAACAAAGCCTATTAAGAAAGCAAAAAAATAATAAAAATTAATTATTGAATTTTACTATCAAAATATATATAGGCAATATCCTCTAAATATTTTAAAATGAAAAATCAGGCTCAGTATTGGGATATTTTGTATTTATAGATCTAACATAGTTTTAAGGGGTTCATAATTCCTAGTGTGTAAGACAGTGTGCTACAATAATAAAAGTGTGCCTTAGTGATGCTTTATATTAGAGGAGTCTGTATAGCTGCAAATAATATTTTAAATCTGAGAACAATACATTAACTATAGCATTAATTACATCTCTTATTTGTTTAGGATTTTTACTTGCTATATAGGTGTCTGGCTTATTACCAAGGTAATGAAAAACAGGATGGGCGCTTTATATGGTTAAAGTGCCTCCAAGCAGCCCCTACTATGTATCAGTTTGCCAATTAATGACTGAGAAAGCAGTATAATTAGGTGTTGCAAAGGTGGTAACAGACAAACAAAACAACCACTTTCATTCATGGTGAACGCCTGTGTTTACTTTTGGCACTTCTCTGTAATTCATTCAGCTCTGTTTGCAGTGCTAGTTAAGCTGCATACACCAACTGATTAATAAAATTCAGACTGAATGCACCTCAGGAGCAGGGAATAAAACACCGATGTAAGATCGGTTAATTTTTTCAGGATGGTTTCGTCCGTTTAGATTCACTCCTTCATAAAACTGAATGTAAATTAGCCTATCATGTACAATGGAGTCAAAATGTTAAACACGGTATAGGGAATATGCTTTTAGTAGCAAATGGATGGAGAGAAGGAATTGATACCAGGGCTATTCTTAATGAACAACGTCAGAAAGAATAGTTCGTAAACAATTCCCGCTCCCCCCCCATCCCCTCTGTCGCGACATTACCTTGGTCAGGAAACACCCGGATGACGCTTCCAGCGACATTAAACTCTTCTATAAAACACAAGTCTGGTTTCTTCTTTTGGGCTAAGACGGTCATCCGCTGATTGTAAATCTGCCATAGTATAGATGGTATAGGTGGGGGAGAGACCGGGTTAGGCTTAGCGGCTAAACCCAAACTTCGTAACAACAACTCTTCTCTGCGTTTATTTTCAGCGTCCATTATAGCGGGTACAAAAACAGAGAGCAAAATCCATAGGTTAAACAACTGCATCCCACTAATCCTCCCTATAACAAATTTAAACCGGCTGAGAACCGATTCTCCTTGCAGCTTTATATTCGTTAATCAGTTCTTAATTGGATGTGTTTGCGGTGAGACACTGGATGAAAGCGCCATGCGAGCCCATTTTTTTCATCTAGGATGGTGAAAGCCTCATGGTGGTTTGCATGAAAGGTGCTTGTACTAATGTACGAGGTTGAAGTTGGCTTTTTATGCTGAACATGGTAATTTAAGACACTTAAATCAAATTGGATCACTAAGGTAATGCTGAAGAAACAAAAAAAGAGTATCCCTTAAAACAAGGTTCCATTGTATTTTGGTTAGCCCATCAATGTTTTGGGCATCAAATATGGTAGCAAAAAGGGCATATATTTTGAATATGTAACTGTTGTTTTCCAAGGGTTAAATAGCCTTGGATCACACATTTGGGGCTAGATTTACTAAGCTGCGGGAAAAAACAAGTGGCGATTTAGTCCATAGCAGCCAATCAGATTCTAGCTCTCAATTTTCTATTAATTACTTGAAAATGTCAGAATCTGATTGGTTGCTATGGGAAACTTCTCCATTTTACATTCCTGCAGCTTAGTTAATCTGGCCCCTGGAAGCAGAATGTGTGGTCCAACAATAAACGGTGGCAAAGTGCTAGTATTTTTTTTTTTTCATTATTATTTTAAACAGTTAAGTTATAAAATCGCTGTATAAATCGCAAAATAAAAATTGCAGTCTATAAACATTAATTGCAGCCTGGCATATGCAGAAGGAGGCATTTGAGTAAGAAACTCAGTGCCACTCGCATGAAGTCAAGTCATTGTTAGAAGGAAAACATCTTAATGAAGTAAAAATTATTTTTTTATTTTTAATAATTTTTTTGTTCATACCATTAACAGACATTGTATTTGGGGATAATATTTCATTTACACACACTTACATTGCGCGGTAGCCATTAACACTTTGTATGCTGCTGCTTATGGTACTAAAAGTCACAGCATGCCGTGCCAGACATGCACTAGCATACTAAAGGTTAATGGCATACTGCACCATGAATTTACTAGCAAACCAGTCCAATGCCTAGAAAAAACCATCATGTAATAACAATCCAAGATCTCAAATGTAATACAAAAACAGATAAGATTGCACAGTTATTCCAAACATACTTTAAAGCTGGCCACACACTAGAGCGATTATCGTCACAGTGTGATTTTTTAGATAATTGCTCCAATTTTTCCTCTAGCGAAAGGTAACGATATCGGTGCCATAGACTATGCAATAATTCGTCCGATTAAAAAAAAAAGGGACGATTTTTTTGCGATTTTTATGCGATAATCGTTACATGTTTTGTAAATCCCGGGTTGTAGCCTTTCACACTGGACTCATATCTGTAAAGGCAGATACATATTTTTAATGGAATCTGGGTTGAATAACCCTGGTTTTCCCTTTCCATTGCGAGTCACCGCTGCAATGTTTTACATTGCAAAATAGGACAGCCGAAAGTTGCTTTTTGGTTGTCCCTATTTCGCAATGTTAAACATCACAGGCAACAGACCCGGGTTGACCCTTTCATACTGACACCCAACCAGGGTTATTTCCTGGTCCATAGCTCGGAGTGAAAGGGGTATAATAATCACAAAGGGGCTGATCCAGACCTAAGTGCTTGTTACGTTTCAATGCGTAGTGTATTTACGCTAGCATATTTTCTATGCACTCCCCTCGCTCGTACGTACTTTGGTTGTTTTATGTTTCCCAAACCCTACCGTAACTTTTCTAAATGTAAGTACGGACGTATGTAATGGATTCACGTACCTAACGGCCTAACCCGGCCCATGCTGTATGCCTCCCTCCGCCTACAAAGTGTATTTCCGGGTGTCGTATTGATGATTTCATAGTTACGCTGATGGTCTGTACGTTCAGAGTTACATGGCGTAACATCTGCCGCGCAAATGCACAGTACATACAAATAGGCTATTTTACGAAACATGAACAGGGATCCAACACACGTCTGTGTCAGCAATTAACTAGCCACTCCCCTCCCTTAAAAAAACATTTTGATCCCAGGACCACGCCTTAAATTTTCAGACTTATTTGTAGTTAAAATGGTGGCAGATCAAAAGTCTGGATCATTACACAGTACAATGGAATGCCTTTATTGTACATTATAATACTTTAAGTGTCATTTGTTGAAAATTTGTAATGAAAAAGTTTTATTCAGATTGGGTCACTTGGATGCATGTGCATGTGCAGATTGCAACCTCATATTTTTTACACTCTAACCGCTTGGAAGTCTGGATCTGGTCTGTAATGTTAATCTCTGGTAATGGTGTCTGCAGAAGTGCACACACGGGTCCAGAAGAATTTGATCAGTTCAGGACACAGGAAACTAATAGAAACACCTCCATCCATAAGTGTTGAAATTTTGGGCAGCTGCAAAAGGTGTGCATAATATCCCCCTGCTTGCTGACAGGGCTTTGTCTGCCCAATTTTTCTTATAATTTTTTTATTTGTACACCTCTCCCTCTGTTCTCTATATACACATCTCTCCGGGCCCGATTCAATTGCCGGCGATATTTTAAAAAAGATTGCGGCGTAAAAAATACGACGCCTTCGCCGGCAAGTGAACGGTAAAAATTCGCTTATTCAATTATTTTTTTTACCACTGCGCTAAAACAGCAGCCAGGAGGTGATTTGCGATGTTCAGGGAAGGTTTTTTGTTTTTTTCTACCTAGGCACCTGCGCAGCGGTCCCTGGCATCCATGGGCATGCTGATGCTTGTAGTTCTACTATCATCAGCGTGCCCTGTTGGGGCATAAGATAGGGCAGCGTTAAAAATCCGCACCTCTCATAAAAAAAATTGCGAACGATTTTTAGCTAATTGAATCAGGCCCTCCCTGTTGTCTTTAATCCATCCCCATTGCTCTCTATATGCACCTCTCCCTATTCTCTTTTACCCATCCCCCACTGTTTTCTGGACCCTCTCCACTTTCCTTGTTCTTTTTAGTCCATCACCCATTGTGCTGGATCCAGACCTTGTTAAGTGCATGAACTTAGTTACTCAAGGGCTAAACCATGTTGATTTCAGTGGGAGCCAAGTTAATTGTATTTTTTACGTCTTCGGCTAGCGTTGTTAGTTCTGGATCTACCCCAGGTTGTTGTTTTTTTTAAAACAATTTTTATTTTCAAATACATTACATTACAGATATATCCACATACATCAAATCATCCAGAGACATTGTGATCCGACATGTACATCGTAATCAGAGGTATATCAGAACATCACATATATTTAACCAGGGTAAGGGAATAACAATAAAACCAAATAAAAGGAAATAAAAAAGGTAAATAAAATAGAAAAATATGGGAGAAAAGAAACATAAATAAAACCTAATAATAACTATAACATATAGTTATTCATGCCTCAGAATAATGTGATTAATCCTCAGGAACTCTGATCTCTATATTCCCCTATTATCTCCCAGAAGTTAGGATTATAGGTATACCAGATAAACAGGATTAGTCCACATTCAGGAACCTTAAAGGAATATAATTAGGCTACTTGATAAATGTAGAAACATTCAACCATCAGAGGGGTGTTCAGCTAGCCGTCTATATAGAAACCAGGATGTGGACTCCAGGTGTTGAATATAGCGTTCCCATTTGTGATAGAACTTCTCAACACCTTTCTCAATATCGGGCATAGTAGCCCGTCTGTCAAAATCTAGAGATTCGAGCAGAAGACGCTTAACTGTGTCAAGGAATGGAGGGGTAGGCTTGGTCCAGTTGTTAAGAATAACTTTTTTCCCTATCATTATTATCATAGTGAGCAGGGGAATTAGTTTTTTCCTATCCTCCCCTAGGTCCCAGTTTTTAAAATTTCCAAGGAGCATAGCTATAGAATCTCTCTGTATCCTAAGGCCACAAACCACATTAATAAACTTGGTGACCTTGTTTCAAAACCGCTCCACCTTATGACAACTCCAGAAGTTGTGGAAAAAGGTTGCATCTGCCTGTCTACACTTCAAGCAGTGACCCGTGTCCTCAGAAACCATGTGTTTCCGCTGGTTTGGGGCTATATACGTTAGGTGCATAGTCTTAAGATGAACCTCTTGCAATTGTGCAGAATGAAGAGTTCTCAGGGTTCTAAGAGTGTGTTTAAGCATGGTCTCATTGTCAAGGTCAGGAATATTTACCTTCCAGGCTTTTATTTTAGATTCCCACAATTTAAGAGACCCAAATGATAACATATCTTTTTGGACAAATCGAGTGTGGTATACGTTTGTTTTAAGAAAATGCAGAAGATCCATTAGAGGATCCAAGACAGGAGGATTTGCTTGTGGTAGCAGGCAGGATGCCGCAAAGTGACGAACTTGGAGAAAGAGAAAAAAATGAGAGTTTGGCAAATCAAATTTGTCTTTCAAATTTTGAAATGTGAGAGGAGTTCCGCCTGGATCGAATACATCATTGGTAAGCCTGATACCCTTATCTCTCCACACCCTGCACAATCCGTGATCTAAGCTTGGGGGAAAATGGGGTTACCCCAGATAGGGACATATTTAGAAACACGTGGGTCACGTCTATATGCAGCGTTAATGTGTACCCAAGAGGCATAAGTATCCTTAAAAAGAATATTCTCCATAATATCTACAGGCATGTTCTTACGCGGTTGAAGTAGGAGTAGAAAATAGCCTCCTCTAGTTTAGCATTAGTATAAATTTCCTTACCAAGGAGCCAATCTGTTATATATCGGAAGAAAACCGCGTTCGAGAAAAGCTTAAGGTCTGGAACTCCTAGACCTCCTTGTTCTCTAGGTAACTGTAGTCTTGAGAAAGATATCCTGGGCTTCTTCCCCTGCCATAGAAATTTTGAGAAAGCCTGGGTGCAGCGAGCTATATCGGCTTTAGAGATTTTGACTGGGAGCATTTGAATAATATAGGCAAGTTTAGGGAAAATTATACTTTGCAAAGCAGCAACCCTGCCCAGCAGAGAGAGAGACAGAAGACTCCAGCTATACAACTTTGTTACCGTAACGGTAAAATTTATATTTACCCAAATAGGTGTAGTAATTACTAAGTTGCGTCATAACACTCTCAAAATGTAACTTACAGTCCAGGTAATTTTGTTTGTTGGAGGCCGTGGGGGAAACTAAGAAGGATTGGTAAGCCTTTGATAATGCCTTCTGGCTTTCCAGATAAAGGTGGGATTTAGTTCTATTATGTTTAGCTGTAAAGGAAATTATGTCTCCACGCAAGACCGCCTTAGCTGTCTGCCAATAGAGTAATGGGTCTGATTTGTGTTCTATATTAGAAGTGGTATAGGATGCCCAACTAGCTTTGAGCATGTTACGGAACTTCAGGGAGTTGGATAAATTAGAGGGAAATCTCCATTGTCTGTGAGGACCTGTATCAACCCCGATGGAGATGGTGGACCATACCAGGGCATGGTCAGAAAGGGAGATTGGTTCAATTTGGGTGTCTATAATTGCAGGTAACAAACTATTGGACATAAAGAGATAATCTAAACGTGAGAGAGTGCGAGGGGGCGGAGCTTGCCACAAGATGGAGTGAGACGCTTTCTACCTCAGCTCCCACATCCATCCTGTTAAATCCTGCTGCTAGGTGGTGACTGTGGCGGACACTGTTGTTCCAGGCGGAGGGCTTACCTTCTCCAACGGTCTGGGGCAGTTTGGCGGTGATCCGGAGCTCTGAGGAGGCTGTGCGACGTGGAGCTGTGACGGAGCGTTGGGCCCTGCGGCTGTGTGTGAGTCTGGCGGCAGCGGCGGAGGTGTCCTGGTCCTGTCGGGTGCCTCTGGGCTCTGGAGCAGTTGCTGGACGGTCCGGTGGGTGACGGCAGAACCGGGGTGCCATCCTCTGTCCTCCTGGGTGCGGATCAGCTACTTGGCGCGAAAACGAGCCGTTGACGGGCGCCATCTTGAGCGGTGTGTCTGCAGCTGCAGTGTGTGCAGCGTTATTGTGCCTTCTGCTCTGATGCCTTGGCAGCGTCCTCCTGCTCATCCATAAGTATCTCTCTGCCACCACAAGTGCTGCCAGTGCCTATACCAGGGCTTACCTGCTCATCTCTACTTGCCCTCCAAGTGCTATATGTGCTTCTGTGGGTGCTGCAGGTGCATGGATGCCCACTTGCTCATCTCTACCTACCTTTCTGCCTCTACAGCTGCTCCAAGTGCACAACTGCCCACCTGCTAACCTATACCTACCTACCTGCCCCCTGCAGGGGATACAGGCGCTCCTACAAGGGCACAAGTGCCCACCTGGTCATTTATACTCACCTTCTTGCCTCTACGGGTGCTTTAAGTGCTCCATCAGCATAAGTCCCCATCTGCTCACCTGTACCTGCCTTCCTCCACTCACAAGTGCCAGCCTGCTCATCTATACCTACCTTCCTGGTCCTGCCAGTGCCGCCGCACTCTATTCCAAGCTCCAGTGTCTTTCTGTGCCTCGGTGTGACGGGCCCGGGGTGGGTTCTTTTCTCTACAGTGCCTGCCAGGGGTGATGTCTTGGACTTGTGGACCCTCAGAGAGGAGTGACGGTCAGCTGACAGGTTCTGCTCAATTGTTTGTTCTTCGTAGCTGCCGACTTCCCCCTTCTATTTTCCTACTCCTAGCCTGGATAGTGCAGGCCTTGCTGGGGCTCACCGGTTACCGCAGACACCATACCTGTTGAGATCGATTACTATGGGCAAGACCGGCCATGCTGCAGCGGCTGCTGCTAAGCTTGAAAAATATGCCCGTTCTTCGCATACATCTGCATCACAAAGCCAGCCATCTTCCTCTCGCTCTGATGTTCCTGCCCTGGATGCTGAAAGTTCTCTGGCGATACCTCCTCCCGACCCTACTCTATCGCAAGTTCTTCAGGCCATCTCCGACTCTGAAATTAGAGTTACAGGGAAAATTGGGGAAGTCCAGGTGGACCTCTCCATTATTCGGCAGGAGCTGCAGAAGGTCCGTGACAGGGTTGGCGAGGCTGAGCATAGAATTTCTAATTTGGAGGACATTACCACCCCAATGAGGGGACAGCTGGATCAGCTAACTGCGCAGGTTTCAACCTGGAAGGCCAAAATAACCAATCTGGAGGGGAGACTGAGGAGGAGTAATGTGCGATTTGTTGGCTTCCCTGAAAAAGTTGAAGGGCAGGATCCAGTTGGCTTTTTAGAGGAATTTCTCATGAAGGAATTTGGAAAAGAAGCCTTCTCTCCACAATTCGCTATCGAGAGGGCTCACAGAGTGCCCCCGCAGCCTCCCCGGCCCGGTGGTCCCCCGCGCACTCTGATTGCAAAGTTCCTCCACTTCAGAGACCGTGATACGCTGTTCCGTTTATTTCATCTGAAAGGACCGTTGCGGATGGACAATGCCTCTATCTCAGCCTATCCAGATTTCGCAACGGATGTGCAGAAGGACAGAGCTCAGTATTTACCTGTGAAGCGGCGTCTGCGTGAACTTCAGCTGCCGTATGCGGTATTGTTTCCGTCTCGACTGCGAGCACAAGCTGATGGGTCGTCCCATTTCTTCGATTCTCCCCGGGATGCCCAGGAATGGCTGGACAGACGTGGTGCACGGAGACGGAGTCCACCTCCGGGGCCTCCGTGACTCCTAGGGAGGATCACTCCTGTTTGGAACACTCGCCTGAATGCTTAATAACCATATCCTTTTCTTATTGTTCTAATGCCTCCATGTCTTAATGTCTTTTTCCTTATAATGCCTTTCCTGTGTTAAATTTGGTGGTTATTAGTCTGCCAAGGTTCACCACCGTTAGGGGGCTGACCTCTTAGGTCTAGCTTTTGTAACTAGCTCCCACACTAGGTGTGTGTGTTATTTGTCCTATACAGAGGGACGTTTCTCTGTGTAGGCAGCCTGTTTGTGTTTAGTTAAGGGGGGTAATTCTCTTGTGTGTAGTTAAGGGGGGCAATTCTCTATGTTTGGGTTCGGGTATTACTTAGTTTTTAAAGGTAATACAGGGTGGGGGAGGGGTTGTTTGGGTTGGGAGGGATGGTTCTACCTCATGATTACCTTATTTGTTGGGTGTCCAATAAAAGTCTTTAGGTCTTCACATGCTCATCTTGCAATGACTGACTTATGGTCAGCACTTGGTCCTTTGTTATCCCCCATAACTTGGTCATATCAACTTTGTATTTTCATCCTTTTGTGTCATTTCTCCTGGCTACGATATGTATTTAATCACTTTACATGCCGTGTCCTTTGAGAATTTTGTTGTGGAACACAAGGGGGTTGAATAATAAAATAAAGCGTTCTCTGGTCCTTAATGAAGTCAGGAAACATAGAGCGGATGTTGTTTGTCTTGTGGAGACGCACTTGGTGGGTGGTAGATTATTAGCCCTTAAGAAGCGCTGGGTGGGGTGGATTTACCATTCGGTGCATACTAATAACTCTAGGGGGGTCACTTTATTAATTGGTAAACAGGTTAAATTCCAATGTGAGGAGGTTCAGACAGATCCGTATAGTAGGTATGTGTTTCTGGCTGGCAGGATAGATCAGATGCCTGTCCTTCTTTTGGCAATATATGTTCCCCCTCCATTTAATAGCGATGTTCTCAAAAAAGCTGCAGAATTTATGTCTAAGTTCCCAGGTACCCCTGCTGTGTGTATGGGAGATTTTAATAATGTCATGGATAAGGGGTTGGATCGTTGGAGCCCTTCATTGCCTGATTCCCGCCCTTTGCCCACGCCATTTGCGTCGCTTATGTCCACTTTAGGATTAGCTGATATTTGGCGGCTTAGGACCCCTGACACGCGTTTGTTTTCCTGCCAGTCTGCAACATTCCATACACTCTCTCGCATTGATTTTATTTTTACTTCTGTTGCATTAACCCCGCATGTTGAATCCATTGCCTACCTCCCGCGGGGTATCTCTGACCACTCCCCTGTGCTCCTTTCCATAGCCCTTAAAGATGATAATGTTCTCCGTTTCTGGAGGTTCAATCCGTATTGGTTGGAACTTATGGGTGCGGGGTTGGACTTGGTTGCGGAATGGGAGGAGTACTTTTCGGTTAATCAGGAATCTTCTGGCCCTGCCCCTATGTGGGATGCCTTTAAAGCGGTGCTGAGAGGATCCTTGATAGCGAATGTGGCTAGGAAGAAAAAGTTTTTCCGGGCACAAGAACTCTCCTCAATGTGGGGTGTGCGAGGCCGAATACCTACGTACCCGAGGGGAAGTGGATAGGTTGAAATGGTTGCGTGCGCAAAAAGACTGGTCTGATCACCTGTACGCTAAGTCCAAGCGTAGACTTCTGTTTATGGGGCATCTGTCTTATGAGCAAATGGATGCGGCGGGTTCATATCTGGCGTTTCTGGCTAAAGGGGAGCAGGATAATCGGCATATAATTGAGATACTGGATGATAAGCAAATTAAACGTAATCGGGCTAGTGACATTGCTGAGGTTTTTTTCCAGTATTTCAGATCTACGTATGCTACCAGGGTTGCCTATTCTAATTTAGATTTGCGGGAGTATCTTGACGGCATAGTTCTTCCTAGATTGTCGGAGGAGGCGGTGGAGATGCTGGAGGCCCCTTTTACTCCTATAGAATTAGAAAAAGTAATTAATTCCTTTCCTAACAATAAGTCACCTGGGATTGATGGGTTGCCAATTGAATTGTTTAAGAAATTTAAAGATTTTTTTACTCCCAGGTTACTCGATATTTATGATGCTCTTTTTAAGTCCAACTCCCTGCCGCCCTCTATGTCTGAGGCTCTGATTGTGCTGATACACAAGCCTGGTAAGGATCCGCTTCTTCCTGAGTCGTACAGGCCAATTTCATTATTATCTGTTGATATAAAGATACTCGCTAAGCTACTTGCCTGCAGGTTGAACAGGGTGATCTCCTCGATTGTGCACTCCGATCAGACGGGCTTCATGCCGCGGAAGTCCACTGTTACTAACTTAAGACGTCTTTTCTGCCAAATCCAGATGCCTCATGAAGCCGGGGAGGGGGCAGTGGTGGTATCCCTGGATGCCGCCAAGGCCTTTGACTCGGTGGAGTGGGGTTATCTCTGGGAAGTCTTGGGGAGGTTTGGGTTTGGGCCCCGCTTCATTAAGTGGGTCCAGCTGCTGTATGCTGCCCCGGCTGCTAGGTTGTGTGTTAATGGACATACTTCAGAGCCATTTACTTTAGGCCGTGGAACTAGACAGGGTTGCCCGCTCTCACCGACTCTGTTCGCCCTCGCTATTGAGCCTCTGGCATGTCTTATTAGAGCTGAGGAGAGCATTGTTGGTCTGCCGGCTGGGGAGGGGGTTGACAAAATAGCCTTATATGCTGATGACATGCTATTGTTCATGGCGGGGGTGAATAGTTCTCTTCCGGCTTTACTGGAGGT
The DNA here is from genome assembly GCA_011038615.1 of Limnodynastes dumerilii. NCBI lineage: Eukaryota > Metazoa > Chordata > Amphibia > Anura > Limnodynastidae > Limnodynastes > Limnodynastes dumerilii. The sequence continues at coordinate 461,236 of WWET01000121.1, read as the reverse complement.
GGTTAATCTGTTCGGAGTGTACTCGGGGTTGAAAATTAATTGGGAGAAGTCCAACATATTTTCCCTTAATGAGTCAGGTCCCTTGGAGCTTCCTTCTTCATGTCCGCTGCAGCTGACAAGCAAATTCAAGTACTTGGGAGTGTGGGTTTCCCTTGCCCCTTCTGACTTTTGTGATTTGAATTTGGCCCCTATTACTCAGTGGTTCCGGGCTAAGAGGACGGCTTGGAGCAGACTCCCCTTGTCCCCTACAGGTAGAATTAATCTGATAAAAATGTCGGTTCTACCTAAATACCTGTATGTTCTCCAGCACTCTCCACTCCTGATTCCGCGTTCATA
>WWET01000121.1:427625-444378 GCA_011038615.1 Limnodynastes dumerilii | reverse complement strand
GCATTAAGGAAGTATAGTAGTTATGTATATTACGAGTGTTCAAATTCATGTATTACTAATTCAATTGCATTATTTATGTAGGTAGGTAGGTATGTACATATTTTTTTTTAGAAGGTTCAGAGGCTCCTATAGACTACTAACTTGGACAAAGTAAAACTAAACTAAAACAACAACAATTACAAGACAATTACAAGTATCCACTATTGTTTCGTTTTTAAAAAATACCTAATTACCAACGTTTGCTGCTCTCTTCTCTTTTCCATTTTATCAGTTTTTTTTACAAAAATGTATTACTACTAGGTACTACTAGGTACACCTATACTGTGCTACCTAAACCTATAGCTACTACAATATTACCCGCGATGCGATCTGTATGTCTCTAACAACGCGCCATCCCAAGCGTAAGCTATAAAATGGCTATGTATGCGTTGTTTACTTGCCGCGTCACCCACACTATTCCTAGAAGAGTGCCTTCCTCGTTTACTGCCCTTTAAGAGGGTGGATGCAGCGTGGCGCCTGCCGTCTGACCTGCTTTAGTGACACCTTTCCTTGTGCCAACCGATCTTTTGAGTACCTGGAAAGGAAACCCCATTCTATCTAGTGCAAATTTTATTTTCGATGGAAACCCCATTCTATCTAGTGCAGTGCTCAAAGTGGAAATTTAGAAGTGGGGTATGGAAATTTCAGCACCAGATGTGTCTTGAGTTTGGCAAACAGGTCATTTTGAGTACCTACTATGGAAACCCCATTCTATCTAGTGCAAATTTTATTTTCGATGGAAACCCCATTCTATCTAGTGCAGTGCTCAAAGTGGAAATTTAGAAGTGGGGTATGGAAATTTCAGCACCAGATGTGTCTTGAGTTTGGCAAAGTAAACAGGTCAGCAATGAGAAATCAGATTGTGAACATGTCATGTGGGTCATGATTTCTACACTGAACGCTTCATGTTTAAATAAATGATCTGGTTACCACTAGGTAACAAAAATGATAGTTCCCTCACAGGGCCGTTTCTAGGGGTGAACAAGCCTTATTGTCCCCCCTTTTGTGTGCCCAGCCTTCTGTGTGTCCAACCAGCCTTATTGTCAATTCTTTCTATGTGTCCAGCCAGCCTTATTGCCCCCATCTTTATTTGTGTGCACTCAGCTTTATTGTCCCCCGCCTTCAGTTTGCCCAGTCTTATTACCCCCTCTCTGTGTCCAGCCAGTCTAATAGCCCCTCTTTATAAGATCACCCAGCTTTGTTGCCCCACCTGTGTCCAACCAGCCTTAATGCCCCCACTTTTATATGTGTCCATTCATTATTGTCCCTCTCTTGTGCGGCTTCCCATTCCACCATTCCAAATCCCCATGCCCAAACTGCATAAAAGAACACTATAGAAAACTTACCTTTCCTGTGTCTCTTCTTGTTCGTTCCTCCGCAGCGCGCGCTCTACAATCTAATGACGTGCCCGTGACCTTAGGTCACGCTGACGTCTTATTACCAGAGCTGGCTGCCAGCTCAGTCAGTGTTACGCACCGCTACCCGCTTCCACACACTTCTGTGAGCCCGCTCAGAGTAAAAAATACAGCCGCTTACAGGATCTGAAAATTCTGTGAGCAGCTGTATTCTTACTCAGAGCTGATTCACAGAAGTGGCGGTATGGCATACCGCCGTATACCGGCTCACTTCGAGCACTGATCTAGTGTAAATTTCATTTTCGATGGGGGGGGGGTTTGAACCCCCAAACCCCCCCTTAGCTACACCAGTGCCCAGCACGTTCTCTCAGATCATCACAATACAATAATGCAAAACAAAATATTAGTTTTAATTACCCCATATGACTTCAAATAATATAACAGTGAATAAAATTGTAGTGATGAAAAAAATAAAATAATAATATAACAGTCAAATGTTCATATGTTAAGTCAGATATTCTATATTGCGCAGTAGTATACTGTATTCCCACATGATATAATGTATTAGTAATAATGCTTGTTAGGATGTAATATGCCAGAAATAATACCCATGTATCTATGTCCAACATATCCCCTTTCTAAATAAAGTGATTTAACTATAATTTACCAGACTCAAACACAAGACAACTCAAACTGCGATCTGTCAGAGCATTGCTCAATATCAAGGTATAACCATTTATATCTGCATGAATGCATGATCCTTGAAGAGAGTTAGATTTAACCTATTTCTGTCTAATATTCTCCTTTTAAATCATTACACCTTATACAGTATCTCACTTGCTTTAATGTCAGTGCACAATACTAGAAGACTATTTTTAGTAATTGAAAAAGACTGTTCCCCAGTAACTTTGATAATCTAAGATGATTGAACAATATATTGATAGATGAAAAGAACAAATTTCACTTAAATATGTTTTGGATTGCTATTACTATACATACTCACCATAAACCAATAAATATTCATTAGTGTCAATGCAAAAAGTAGAACATTAAAGAAAAAATAAAATGGGATGTTTGGATTGGACTGCAGACTTGAACAACATGTGACATAAAGGACTTTTATAGGAAACCAGTAGAGTCGGAACCAGAACCTGTGGAGACAGAAATTTGACAGACTTGAGAAGTAGAGTTATTAGACATTGATTGTAATTATTATAGGTCCCAACATATGGCAGATTATACACAATTAAGCAATTATTTACTTACCAGCTCATGCTAAATAGTATTGATCCAATATCTGTAATGATACTATTAACTTTGTGATAAGTTCCACCTCGTGTTTTGAAGTAGATATTGAGTTTGGTGAATTCTAACAGGATATCATTAATGTCATGAAGAAAAAGTACAAGAATTCCAATATTGTGGTATCTACGAGACACAAGACAGAATAATAGACCTCAAAAATTTCATAATTAGAGAATTAACAAATACATTTAAACAGCTGTGAAAATATAATTTAAATGTTATAGCCAGAAGCGTAACTAATGGGTGAAAGGTAGGACATGTGGACCACAGAATGCCCAGATAATGAGGCATCAGGGCACAAACCCTACTGAACTCTGACATTAGGTGTGCACAGATGAGAACAGGAGAAGTTCTCTCTTATCTGTGATAATGACAGCCGGAGAAGAGGGGAAGACCCGTCCTTAATTCTATACATGTCTCAGTCACTAGAGAGATGACTAATACCCCTTTCACATCACCATCAAATACCCGGAATTTTCCCAAAAAATGGTGGTGATGTGAAAGGGGTACTTATGGTCGACCCAGGAACTTTCCCGAGAAGGGTGGCGATGTGAAAGGTCCAGGGTTGTTTTGCAATCTGGGTCTTTCACTTTGCCTCCCGATTCTTGCAGATTTGTCTACTCTTGCTATGGCAACAGTAAACAAATCTGTAGTGTCGGATCAGCAAAGAAAAAAAACATTTTCAAAGTATAGGGCATGCTGATGCTTATTGTGCTACAAGCATCAGCATGCCCAAGGATGGCAGGGCATGTTAGCGCTTGGAGAACCACAAGTGTCAGCATGCCCTGTCATCTGGAGCAATAAAACACAAATTAATACCCCTCCTATATACTAAATAAAATATAGGGCCAGCCCCTAACATAAAAAAAATATACTTAACATGTAATGCCCCCTATAAAGAAACAATATTTACATTTAATACCCCAATTAATAAAACATTTTTTACCACAAATGATATGCATAAAATAAATGAATAAAATATTGGCATAAAAATGATAAATAAAAAGAAGAACTTACTATCTTGATTAGGATCCGACCTCCCAAGCTTTTAATCCGTGGGGGAGGTCTTTGAAAAACAAAAAACCCTATGGTCCGCCGCAACTCATGTCCTGCTCTGCTGTCATTGGGGTATATTTATACCCTTGCCCAGCCAGGGAAATCCCGTTTCCAAGGTGACCAACTTTCACTGGCCAGTGCAACTCATTGGATGTGAACATTCCTAATTGTTTGATAATTGAGACTTTCAATATCAATATTACCCCAATCAGGTCACCTGCATTGATACTATTTCTTTTATGTAGTTTATTTTTGGTGTTTTAAATTTGCAATAAATGATATTGTTACTAGAACCTGGACAGCTATTCTATTGATAGAAATCTATATGTACTATCTAAAAAAAAACAACATTTCCATAAATGCTAAAAACCTCAAGACATTGTACAGTATGTCAATTTAAAGCTTATTAATGACACTGCTTGTGTTTACCAGCAAAAGGGATTACTGCTCTTTAATATAATTAATGTGCCATAAGGTACCTAAAAACAGGGGGCGGGTTAGAGGCAGGACGGGTGAGTTAAGTGCGGATCTGTCCGCATCTAACTCACTCTTAGGTGTGAATACGGCAACACCTGTTTCTTGACTTCAGATTGTCTAATAAAAGTTATATATATTAATCACAAATGTATTTATTTCTAAAATATAACAGAACAGTGCAATTTAGTCCATTAGAATAAGTGTCAAGTTTGACAACCACATTTATTGTCAATCCTGATTTAATAAATGTGGTTGTCGCACTTTACAAGCAGTATTTCAGGAATGCGCATGCACACTCATAGCACTTCTGTGTTGGAAACCATGTAATCAGCAGGGTACAAATGTGTACATAGTGGCATGTGCACATGAGTAAAGCTCTATGGGAGATCTACTACTACTCCAGTACTACTCCAGTAGTGGCGGAGTTCTGGATCTTTGACAGTGAGGCTGGGTACACACTGGGGTATTTTGTAATGTCAGCAATGCAAATGAATTTACATTTTTTAGCATGAAGTAATATTACTTTTACAAATAGAACTTAGGTGTTGCATCTGTTTTTGTCTTACTCTCAAACTCTGGTTCAGCCCCATTATGTTATTTGAACGGTTTCTCTCTCACTTTGTGTAGGAAGCATTAGGCTTGGGTGGCCATTAAGAACAGGAGAAAATACACATAGCATTCTGCTTGGTTTTATGCAAGCCCCCAAAAATGGCAGTTTTATCCAGTGCAAAGTGGTATGAACAATTATAACTCACTCACCTTTGGTACAATTATTCATTTAAAAAAAAAATAGCTATCAATAAATAAATGCACATGTTAAACTAAAAGAAAACATGTAGAAGATTTAGGAGTTGAGTATTTTGTGCCAAAAAGAATAGATCATTGCAAAGGATCTGTTTTACATTTTACATGGCTTTGTAATAAAACTGATTTTGTAATCTCAGAGTTTATTGCATATACTGCCCTTTACAAATGCATTTGCATTATATGATGCTGTGGACAACAGTCAAACTATTCAGCTGCAACTGAGGGTATAAACTAATAAGAACATTTGAAAAGTGTGAAAAACCGCTTCGACTGTGCTGCCACATAGGAAAATATGTACCTTGAAATGTGTTTGGTATACAATTGATATAACGGACACAAACAAATGACACTACAAACCCACATTTTGATGACAGTTTATGATTCCCCTTTTTCCTCCTGAAATAAATTGCAAAGTTCAATTATATTTAAATTTGCACAATGATTGTAAAGGATAGTTTCTAGACGGCTTCTAGGGGATAACAGAATTGATAGAATAGATGCTAAGTAAAATGGCATCCAATGGTGTGATGTACTGCACCATTTTGACCGCAAACTCTTGTTTCAATACAGGTTATGTGCTTTTTTGGGGTATTTTATAATATAATATAAATATAAAAATAATTGTGCAAAATAACCATGAAATAAAATATATTTTTGTGCTAGCAATAATGTATAACGCTCACATTTACAGGTCTTAATTTAGCTTGTATGCACTGGAAATCTTCACATTAGGAAAGATATGAGATGAGTAGCTCATCTTAAGGTGGAACTGTAAGTTGGATTTTTAATATATTTAGAGGTCAACATTGTGGACAATAGAATAGAAGCAAAAGCTTGTGCATGTTAAGTGCTAGCACGTAGATACTCCAACAGTTATCCTGAGGGATGCATTACTAAATTACCAAAGGTATTGTTACGTATATGTATACATTTTTACCAAAATTTACTAAGCTGGGGGTTTGGAAAAGTGGAGATGTTGCCTATAGCAACCAATCAGATTCTAGCTCTCACTTTCTTTTTACATAATAGAGAATGTCAGCTAAAACATGATTGGTTGCTATGGGCAACATCTCCACTTTTGAAAACCCGCAGCTTAGTAAATCTGGACTTTAGCGTTAGTCTAATTTAAACTGTTTTAATAGGACAGCTGATCAGACAACCGCCGACAGAGCCCCTGAACCCTAAACGAGGAGGACGCTACCACGGGAGAAAAAACGGGGAGCACAACGATTCCTCAAAGCTACACATCTGAATACTAAACAGGACTTCAGAACTGTGAGCTATCCAACTTTTTTGATCTGAACTGAGACTATTTGAAGTTTAAATTGCTGTTATCACCGCGCTCTATCCATAGACTTCTTTCTCTTTCCAGTTTTAATAGGACATCTGTGATACAATGGTGATGATAACTATTAATGTATATATTGCTATTATATATGAAGGTATTTAGTTATGTCTCTTTTAATTGTTTAACTCACCGGAAAGCATAGGAGAAAGTAATAAGAGAGAAAGTGACCACATGGTGCAAGATCATTACAACGGAGTCCTTTCTCCAAGCATCCATGTATAAAGTGGCATATGTAGAATGTGCATAAAAACTGCCTTGAATGAGATATAAAAGGGCAATTTTTGGGGGAACATCTACTCCTGACTTCCAACCTAAATTTAACAAAAAAAACAAAACAAAATTATATGACATTTATTTATTATTAGATACAAGATAATCATTTGTATGTAGTAAATCATACATCTACTGTGTTTCATTTAGAAAATTTAGTCTGCTTAAAGGAATACATTTTGCTGACACCCTCAGTAACTCATTATTCACACTTTTAGAAGTCTTATTCAATGTAAACAAACCCCCTAAATTCTCAAATAAATCAATCCTATGAGAAAATATCCTGTGTACAACAAATGACAATTTAATCTGTCCTAGCACAAGGGAGTGTTACCACATGGAGAGGAAATATCAAAACCCACAGTAAAGAAACCCTGAAGAGATCTAAGGACAAGGACCACTGATGTGATGTTACTAGATCAGTTTATGGGTTCTTTTCTTATTGTTATAACCACAACAAGCAATGCAAGTGCATTGAAATTGTCATTTAACAGAACAGAAATATGAATACAGAAGTGGTAATTTTTCTCCATAAATAACAGAGGCCTGAGGGCCAGGAATCCTCAACATCTGTAAGGTAATCACTAGCATCTGCAAGGTCCCCCTTTAAATTGAAGCTCAGGTCTTCTGTCTACATCATAATTTGTCATCTCCCATCTATCGATACTAGAAAGCGCTGGCTCTATTCGCTAAACTGACTGCTGAGCAGTAGCTGGACATTTTATCTCCTGTGAATGGCAGTGGTCCCAGTCCTCAGACATACAAAGATGTGTGACAGGTTAAAAATACAATGAATAAAGACATTACTGGAAAATCTAGGAAACTCCTATGTTAGAGTAAGGACTTACACTATATTAGAGGAGGACACACACTTACCTGCCTGACAACAATAGTATATTCATTTCAGCACCTTGATGTAATTATGGATATAATAAAAATGACTATAACATAAATCTCTGTATAAAGCATCCCTGCACATACCATGGAAGGCAGATGGGGGATCATAAAAGAAATTGTGTTCAGTGAAGAAGAGAAGATATGAGCAGTAGGACCATGATAAACTGTAGAAGAGAAATTTCCAGCCACTCTCTGGAACCTTTTCTGCCTCTCTTGGCCTCAGTTGGCACCATTTACTAAACGGCTGTAGATAAAAGCAAAAAAGTAATCAATGTATTTATAATTTAGTGCTGTATCAGAAATGGAATACATATGTGTTAATAATTATCAACTTCCCGTGTGAGTTCAATAATTGTGTGGACTAGAAAAAGATCACTGTATATAACTGTAAATAGTAGATGTGCTGCCTGGAAGCAGAGAATTAAGGATCTTATGATAATTAGTTATCTGAACCGTGCCAAATATTTATTTATTTTTGCCTCAATAATTACTATACAAGTTTTAAAAGAAAAATGTTGAAGATGGGGCACAGAAAAAAAGAAGAGGAGTACAATAAAGCACATATGCAAAACATCAAAACAATCTTCAATATAAAAAGTAAGGTATGGTAACAGTGAAAGGTCCACCAAGGATATGTTAGTATTACAAATACCTATGTTCCACTCTGGGCACATAAATATCAGCAACTGGATCCAGTGTTTCATTAAGCCTAAACTGTGCGGAGCTAGGTGTAGTAGAGGAGGACATAGCCCTTTGTCGAGAAACAAAGTCAGACCAAGGTAACCCAAAAATAGTGAGGAAGAGGACAATGTAACATATGGGATGCCCCGTGTTTTCATATTGCAACTGATTTGGATTTTAGCATGTATTTTAAAGAGGGTAAGAAGGCAGGGATCTCTTAAGTATTGTTCTACACCTGGTATATTCACAATCAGTAAATGGCCTAGGAAATTGTTCTTGTCGTCTGACAGTGTAAGTAGAAACATGTCAAGGAGAGCTATAGCTATCCTCACTGTCCATTTCTGCCCTCAACCTTATGAAGGGTATCGGTGTGATGGGAATGTATTGGCATGGCAAACCCATTCATTTTAGCTGGACCATGAACATGGATATAGCCCAGAAATGAGGGGGACCGATGATGGGAAGCTCTGCAATGTAATTTTGTGGATGTATCTAAGACTAGAAGCTGTTATTGTGTGGAGTTTAACCCTTTAAGGTTCAATGTCCTAAATATAACCATTATCCCTAGTAATCAGAAAACTTGGAAGCATTCTTAAGTGACCATAAGAGTTAGACGAACCGATCCCAGGGCAGATAATGGCAACTACTATGATGGATCCATGAGTGGAAAAACCAACTAGGCTATTAACATTGGCCTCCAGAGATTGTCACAGAGAGTCTAGGAAGAGGGGAGTACGACAACCTATGTGGTGGGGGAACTTTGGTGTGGCGAGGGACACCCAGATGTTGTCCAGCCAACAATAGTGAATCAATGTCGGAGCATTCACCTGAGTAAATAATACCCACTGATATATTACCACCACAGCCATTCATTTAAAAAGACACAAACTGAAACCATAAAAACACTCCGGATTACACAAACACATTTATAACTTAACTACACCGGCTTCAGTAATAAACTGACACTCCTATAATAAAGCCATATGAAAAACAGTAACATAGTTACAGAAATAAGATAGAGGATTACTCTACATGAGTCAAATCAGTGGAGAGTTTAGCTGCCCGAGGGGTCAGCTCTGGTAGAAGCAAATGTTTTCATTTCTCCGGAAGCTTCCACTGAAAAGATACTGTAGGTAGAGTTCTCCCAGTTCATGAGGCATTTCACCAAAAAGCCCCACCTGTAGGCGATGCCAATGTCTTGCAGGACAAAAGTTATTGGAGTGAAGAATCATCTCTTGGTAACTGTGGTCATGGAGAAATCCTGGAAAAGTTGGAGGTCTCCCAGGCGCTTGTCCTTTTCTAAATGACATGCAGAATAATTGTGGACTCCCAAAATCATATCTTTTGATGTGCCACTTGCAGAGGTTTCAGCAGCTGATGGATACAATCAATAGCTAGATCTCTGTCCATGTAGGAACTTGTGGAAAAAGGCCAGGGTGAAGGCGGTACACAAAGCGGATTGCACTGACAAAACTATGGTGCAGAGCTGTGCATGAATCAGCAGGGGGCCCAAGGGGAAGGAGGAAAAATACTCAGCTTTTCTCCTTTTTTGCTCACTGACTTACCTGCAACAGCTGAGTATCCAGACACAGCAGTTACCACAGACTGGAAGTTGCCTGCATTTCCCTGAAGCTCAAACACTTCCACAGGAAGTGTGCAGAAAATGTACTTCTCAGAAAGGGTGATAGATAAGTGGAACAGCCTCGCATCTGAGGTGGTTGAAGCTAACACAGTAGAACAGTGTAAACATGCTTGGGATAAATATAAGGATATTCTAAATAGAAAACTATTAATTGAGGGTAAATAGGGACTAGGATTAGTATAGTTTTAAATAAACAACTGGGCAAACTGGATGGGCCATGTGGCTCTTATCTGCCGTCACTTTATATGTTTCTATGTTAAGATATTTCATTGACAGACTAGTGAACTCATCATACCATCATAACGAGTTTACAAAAAATACTATTGAAAACAATATGAATGAATGTTATGCAGGGTCGCCGACTTGAGATCTTGAAAGGAATAAATGCTGCTATAAGGTCGGGCTTAATGACACAAATTATGGAATTTGTGTCCTGAACAGGATGAGGTTTGATAACGTCCTGCTCAATCCCTAGTAACACTAGGAATTGCTGTAATGATTGGCATGGACTTGTAGGAGATTTTCCAGCTCTCCCAAAATAACGGGAGAAATGCCAGAATTTCAGGAGTCTCCTGGATATTTCTGATGTAAGGTGTGAAATATAAAATATAGGAAGTTCCTCTGCTCTTAGCTTTCTATGTTTAGAATGAGAGGTAATCGTACTTCTTGTATCCCTCAGCAGTTTCCCTGTGCTGTTCCTTGCCCTACATCTAAATTTAGGCTACAGCTAAAAGGGGATATAAACATAGGACTTACCAGTCACATTATATAAAGGATAGAAAAGGCCTAGCAAACAACAATGTGCCTTAAGCAATATCTAAATTTAGAGCATATAATTTAAAGCAAAACCTGAAAGGGATTATAACATAGAATAACTCAATTACTTAATCATATGTACAATCAATCATGATCTATGTTTAATTTATTTACTAAGAACTTCAAAGTCATTTTACAAAACATTTCATATACTGTCTGATCTAGAGAGACCAGATAAGGCTTTCTTATTTAATTCCTACACCAGAAAACTTGTTTTTAGTTTAGGTGGTAGTTATCCTTTAATTGAGAGAAGTAAAAACATTTTAAATATATCTCATTGTAAAGCTTAAATAAGTATATGTTATGACAGCATACATCTAATAGTGAAGACGACTACAGCAGCAGGAAGATATGGAAGTACCCCAAGTGAAAGCTAGTATTGCAGGACACATGGATACATGAAGTATACCTAAAGACAGACAAGATGCATACACATAAACACTGAGCAACCACCAGGAATGTGACCACCGCAGACACCCACCAGTCACTAAATATGAGTACATACACACAGTGCAGTGATAGAATAAGTCTCAGCTGCTAGAAAACAGCCAAGACCAGTGCAAAGTGCACCTAGTGTGTGGCTAGTCCCAGCTGCTTGGCAAGAACCGAGGTATAGGTGGCGAGTAAACAAGTGTCCCCAGATGCAAAACTATCAAACTGTGGTAGAACAAAGCATGGGGTAAATTCCGAACTAAGTACGTTAGCGTATTTACGCTAGCCAGTGATGTTAAAACGCTATTTTGTATGTACTGCGCATGTGCATTGCAGATGTTACGCCACGTAACTCTGAACATACGTACCAGCCTCGTATCAACAGCGTAACTACGAATGAAGGGGCGTGCCAGCCATACGACACCCGTAATTACACTTCGGAGGTGGGGCAGCGCATTTAAATCTCACAGTATGGGCGCACTTAGACACTTACGTACGTGAAGCCTACGCTTTGAAAAGTTAGGATAGGGTTTGGTAAGTGTAAAACAGCCCCATACGTATGAGCGAGGGGAGTGCATAGAAAATACGCTACGCAATGAAACAATGGAAACCTAGGTCTGGATCTGGTGCCATGTTTGTTATGTGTAAACCTTTCTTTAGATGCTGTAAAGCTGGTCATACCCTGTCTGATAATCAGGCCAGTATATATATATATATGACTGATTTGACTGATTATCATTCAGAGTATGGACTAATGCTGCCTACACACTTTATTATCCCAGCTCCTGACAAAACGGTGTGAATTGGACCAACCAGAATTATCAAGCAAATGCATTTATGAACCATGATTAGGTCGTGTATACATACTGCAAATTCATTTCATTTAATAATAGTTTGTTATTTAAAAAAAAATCATTAATATACTCACACATTTGATATAATCTGTGCATACTGATGCCTTAAATTAGCACACAAAAAATAAATTAGATGTATACAAATCAGTATGGAGCACAAAACTATGAGATCTGGAGATAATCTCACAAGTACTATTCTGGAATATATTTTCTATAAAAAAATATTTCTTAACATAAAGGCTTTTGTTAAGGTATCTGCAGTATAAAGAAGAGATCTCCATTAAGACTTATATCTGGTATTCTTTTTTATTTAATTATCTTAACACACATCAAACATATGATAAAATTCAGGGTTCCTTCACAGGAAGATTACAAAGGGAAAATCCATTTATTTATAACAGTAAGACATGCCTACAGCTTTGAAAACTCAATATAAATAAATAATACAGTGCTAAATGTTAATGCAAATTAGTGAAATTATTAAAAATTAGATTGTCAACATTAAATCATACAAAATATAGATCAAAATAATTGGTTAAGAGAGCTTTGAAAACTCAGCCTGGCACCACTGAGTGAGAATGCTGCTATGGAGACAGAAGAATGCGGATGTTGCTATAGACAACCTTTCTGCAGCTGCAACCATTCAGATCTCACCAATTTGCTCTTTTGAAATTCATCCTCATTGCATCCCATTTTGGCAGGTGGTGAAAATCAATGATGCTGTAGTATATAAGATAGAGAAAAGGCAGAGACTAATATTTTTTTCTATAATCAGATCTATGGTAGGAGTGAGGAAAAGAAATGCCTTATATTTAAATTAATGAAATGAAGCTCAATAACATTATACTTCTACTCTGTAATTAATGGCTATAGAGTTACATTGATTATTCAATGAAGTAGTATGTATGTACTTGAGCGTTTGCAAATTATTAGTCAGTGGCTTGTATGTCCTTATATCTATGTATTAGGGAAGGTGGAATATATGTGTCTGACGTCTGTGTTAAGGAAGCTGTGATATGTGTTCTGATGCATGTATATTATGTGAAACAAAAATCTATGAATCCTATGTCTGTGTATTTGCAGGAAGTGACATGTATGTGCTCTGATGTGTGTGTATTAGGAGGAAATGTAATGTATTAGTCCTAATGTAGGTGCACTACTAGAGGAATATATGGGATCTGATGTCTACATATTGGGGAAGATGGGATGTATGTGTCCTGATGTCTGTGTATTAGGAAAGGGGAAATGTATGTCTTGATGTCTATGTATTAGGGAAGGTGGAATGTATGTGTCCTGATGTCTGTGTATTAGGGAAGGTGGAAGGTATGTGTCCTGATGTCTGTGTATTAGGGAAGGTGGAATGTTATATGCCCAATGTCAGTAAAATTTATGGATGCATGCATTCTGATGACTGTGTATTAAAGAAGGAGGAATGTATGTATCCTGAGGTCTATTTATAAGGGAGGTGGAATGTATATGTTTCAATGTCTGTGCATTAAGGAAGATGCAATGTAAGTGTCCTGATGTTTGTGTATTAAGAAAGGTAGAATGTATATGTCCCATTGTCTGTGTATTATAGAAGGTGGAATGTTTGTGTCCCAATGTCTGTGTATTAGAGAAGGTGGAATGTTTGTGTCCTAATGTCTGTGTATTAGGTAAGTTTCAATGTATGCATCATGATGTCTGTGTATTAGGGGATAGTAGAATGATGCGACCTGATGTCTGTGCATTATTGAATAGTGGAATATATGTGTCTTAAATGTCTGTGTATTAATGTCTGTGTACTGATGTCTGTGTATTAGGGATGTTGAAATGTATGCTTACTGATGTCAGTTTGTTAGGGAAGGTGGAATATTTGTTTCAATATCTGTGTATTAGAGCAGATGGAATGGTTGTGTACAGATGTCTGTGTATCAGAGGTGGAATGTCTGTGTACCGATGTCTGTGTATCAGAGGTGGAATGTTTGTGTACCGATGTCTGTGTATTAGAGGTGGAATGTCTGTGTACCGATATCTGTGTATCAGAGGTGGAATGTTTGTGTACCAATGTCTGTGTATTAGAGGTGGAATGTCTGTGTACCGGTCTGTGTATCAGAGGTGGAATGTCTGTGTACCGATGTCTGTGTATCAGAGGTGGAATGTCTGTGTACCGATGTGTGTGTATTAGAGGTGGAATGTTAGTGTCCCGATGTCTGTGTATTGGATAAGGTGGAAAGTATGCATTATGATGTATGTGTACTAGGTGAAAGTAGAATGGATGTCTGTGTATTAGGGAATGGTAAAATGTACAGTATGTGTCCTGATGTCTGTGTATTAGGGAATGGTAAAATGTACAGTATGTGCCCCGTGTCTGTGTATTAGGGAATGGTAAAATGTACAGTATGTGTCCTGATGTCTTTGTTAGAAGGTCAGTGAAAGAAAGTGTGATTTTTTTTTCCTATTCCCATTGTGATTTGTAACAGCAAGTGTGCTGCGTCTTACAAATGCTTCCCTCCTTATACATTTTCACTTGCCTCCTGGGCACATGGCCCAGTACACACATTTGGGGGCGTTATCACTGACCTGGAAGATCCATGTAGTAGTTACCATTCGCAGCCAAGTCAATGCCAGTGAACACAAAATAATACACAGCAACTCCATCCACGTTAGCTTGGCATTTGCTTGTAATGTAGCCCATGACGACTCCGCACCACAATCATTGCATTCTTTCAGGGCTCCTAGGAATTGTCTTCCACTCTGTAGAAGAAGGTACACATACCCCGGAGATGATGAGATCTCAAGATTTTGTAAAACATGTTCTTGTTCCATGGCTGGCGTAGGGAGAGACGCAGGATTTTGTTTTCCTTTAATGTGACTGAAGTGCAATTGGGTATTAGCGTAAAACGTACATCAAACCTACTTGACAATGTATCGGATGGCAAGGACGCGAGAGGAAGACCATAAGAAGCAGGTTCCCTTGCATTCAGTAGACAGATGCATTGACATCAGTTACCTGTTGCAAGCCAGGTCTTTGGGACCCCCTTTATAGGGGACAGTAAACGATGCCGTGAGGTTGGTTTGTCGTAGGTGGCCCTTCCTGGCCTTTATCTTCTGCAGATCTAAAGGCTACAGAAGTGATGGATAAACTGATTCTAAGGGGGAACCAACCAGTTGTAGAAGAACTGATGCATATGGGAGGGAGCCTCGCCGACTCCTCTTTCTCTTGCTGGAGTGAGGAGGGGCAGGTGGTGCAGTGAATCTCCCTCTCCCTGATTGGAAGGATCTAGTGTAGCAAGGCAGGTTCTCGGAGGGGGGAGAGGCTGCTGCTGCTGCTAGCTCAGTAAGCAGACAGACAGATAGCAATCACGTTCTATAGTGGCAATCTGAGAGGGCAGACTGGTTTGGCACAGCTCGGGAACCGAGCACTGGAGAAAATAGGGATTCCCTTGCTGGGGAGAAAAAGCAGCCAGCCTTTTATATGTATGTATGTATATATGTATGTATGTATTGTATATGTATGTATGTATGTATGTATTCAGTACACGTTTGAATGAAAGGGAGGAGAAAAGAGGGAATGGTTGTTCTGCAACCAATCGCTTCCAGAATAGAACAAGAGAAGGGGGACAGAATATGATGTCAGGTCCTTTAAGTAACTTATCTGAAAGGGGTAGCTGTATGGTTGAGTCTAAATCCTAGTGGGCTAAAGGACTAGTCCCTTTGCCCACTAGGAAATAGCCTGCTCTTGCATGAGAAAACTATATCCTAGTGGGCTAAAGGACCTGGTTCCTCTAGCCACTAGAAAATAGCCTGCTCTATATGAAAAAGCTAAATCCTAGTGGCCTAAAGATCCCAGTCCCTCTGCCCACTAGTATATAGCCTGTACTGTACTGGAATGTTATATATTACATGATAAAGGACACAGTCCTTCTGCCCACTAGGAAATAGCTTGCTCTGTATGAAAATTCTAAATCCTAGTGGCCTAAAGGACCTGGTCCCTCTAGCCACTAGGAAATAGCCTGCTCTATATGAAAAAGCTGGTCCTTTAGGCATGGTTGCCTACTTTTGCAAATGACTATCAGGGAGATTTTTATAGCACTATCAAGGCTGCACCAAAGGGGTGTGTCCTGTAGTGTCAAAGGGGTGTGTCTAACACTGCCAGGCAAACTCTTTCTCAATAAGAATAGCATAATCAGTATTTATTGATTGTTAAAATGTGACTGAATAAATATTTTCAGTATTTATTGTGCATACTGTGTCTAGGAGATTAATGACTACTTCATCTGCTACCTCCATAGACCTTAATGCAAGGAAAATAGGACACAATTTCTAAATTCTGTCATCGTACTGCAATGACTTCTGTAACGGAATCAGCATCAGGGAGATTGCTCAACACTTCAGGGAGTCGGGGAGATTACCCACTCTTCAGGGAGACTCCCTGAAATTCAGGGAGAGTTGGCAACCATGCCTTTAGGCCACTAGGATTTAGCATTTTCATACAGAGCAAGCTATTTCCTAGTGGGCAGAAGGACTGTGTCCTTTATCATGTAATATATAACATTCCAGTACAGACGCTGCACCCATGACATGCCACACATGCTGCAACCATGACATGCTACACACACATACTGCACCAATGACATGCTACACACACACAGACACACACAATGCACCAATGACATGCTACACACGGGTGTGGGTCCCCGGTTAGAAAATCCCAATTTCGAAAATTCGAATTGCGAATTTTCTTTTGCGAATGCGAATTTTCTCCGGATAGCTAAAATTCGAAAAATGCATA